>WOGN01002501.1:0-16625 GCA_015342105.1 Leptinotarsa texana
GGGGTGATTAATTACTATGATTGTAAGAATAAGTAACTGAAAAACTACCTCTGAAAAATAATATGCCGACGCCTATGTCGGCATATTATTTTTTGCTGTTCCAGTTGGTATTGGAAATACTATACCTTCACAAAGATACCAATAGTGTGCTATGGAATTTTCGCCAACCGGTGAACCCAATTTCCAACCCTTGCCTAAGATCTTCTCTTATAAACACATCAATTCCCAAGCAAGTGAGGTTATCTCAATAATATGCCTCCAGAGAAGTGGTTAGTTGTTTCGCGATGGCCTGCGTTGTATAGTAATTAGACGGACAGACAGCTAGGCAGGTTTTGTGCTGATTTAGGACGTTATTGTCTGTTAAGACGGCCGTACATCAGTCAGGAGGAAGCTGCACCGTGGCGCCTCACGTATGTGTGCATAGAATACTTAGTACCATTTAATTTAGTTAATTATCCTTTGATGATATCGTGAAATGTACCACATGATTCTCTTATATTGTAATTCAGTAACATTAGGCAATCCTTCAGTCGTATTGAGGTGTTCTGCAGGAATAGATAAAATACAGGATATATCAACGATGTGTGCTTCTCCAGTGAAGAAAAATTGTAGAGAGCGGTGTTATGAAAATAACCATGAATATACAGGGTGTTCAATAAATGTGTGCTTCACCAATGTTGAGTCTTTTTATAAAGACACTATAGATTTTCACTCGATTGATTTTTTTCAAAAGAATTCATATAAAAAGTTTAGAACTGACTTGAGGTCAAACCTTGTGGTTAGGATATTATGGGATTTAGGTCATAAAATTAGTTCATTGAACAACCGATATCTCCCATTAGTGATTTTTTAATAAACCTAATAAACTATCCTTTGATATAGTGTATTTCCATTATATGCTTTTGGTGCCTTTTAGATAAATATACCAACTCTGGACCACTTTTTTTAAAATTGTTTCAAATGGTACACCATGCAAATAAGTTCATACCGATATAATTCACCTTTCTATGGAAAATGTATTTGATTCTTGATGAAAGTAGGAAGTCTTAGGTAACAAAATCAATCTATTGAAAACACTTTTTTCTTATCAGAACAAAATGATGTCTTTCGGCCCGCGACAGCAGATGTGCTGTCGTCAGCAAAGGAAAATATTGAATTTGTGGTCTCTTTCAATACATCGTTGATGTATGTGGGAAACTCACAATGTTAGTACACAGTTTACACTCTTTAGTTTGTTCATCAGTTTGTTGGTGAGATGTATGTAAGTTAGAAGTGTTTTGCTTGTTTGGCGATTTTCTGCTATAGAGAAATGTGGATCAAAGAATTTGCACAATAGCTTTCTCAAGCAATAGCTTCAGCTTGAGAAAGATACTGCAAGCAATAGGTTTCGCTTGAGAAAGCTATTGTAACACGTGTCGCGGTTTTCGTAAAACTCTTTATAGTGAAAATCATACAATAAACTGTATTAATTAGTTTAAATATGGATTTTCATCAAAAATCGGCCAGTTCTATTCAATCACCACATATTCCATTTATAGTCTCTTCTTTCAGATACTTTGCTTTTCGAGAGAAAATATGTCATGTTCATTTATCGATATTGAGGCAAATAGTATTGTTCTGAGGCTTCTGAAAAACCAATATTTATATTTCATATTTATATTTCCCCTATAAATTATGCATGAGAGTTTGTGAAAACACAGCAACATGATGCTAAGACAAGTTAGCATCATCAGAAGATGAATAGTATATTCTGGTGTGGGAAAAGTGTTTTCAATAGATTCATTTTCCACCTCCTGTGTAATTGAGTATACATGAGAAATAGTGAATTATTAAATGCTGATGTGATAACTATGACGAAACAATATAAATTCAACTTATCAGATACACAATTACATATTTGAATATAAATATCAAATGTATTGGTGCAGGAGCATGCAAAATGTATTGGTGCAGGAGCATGCACCAATACATTTCCAGTTCCAAAAAACGAAGCCACACTGTCTCTTTGGATAGCTATACTAATTTTTTGAATCAGAAAAGATGTGGCTCTTGATTTGTGGGTTTCATTGGCTACCATTTTTTCAATTTCATTGATGGAAGATAATGCTTCAAAGCCAAAAACATCAAAAGTTTCAACAGCTATTGGGCAGAAGATATATTCATTTTCCAAATTCTGATATTTCCGTAGTTCGGAACTTTCTTCTAATGAAGCAGCAGCACCGACTTTCGTAGAAGTAGCAGAAAATGGCAAGTTGCTAACCCAAACAACCGATTTGCCGGTATACCGTAGAACATTTGTCATAGCATCCGGTTGTTTTCCATCGTCTTGCCTTGTAATTATGGGTTCCAAAATCACAGGAATTTTTGCTGAAGTTAAATCCGTTTTGATTATATCATTTATTGCGGAATGGCGAGATAAACATCCAGCGCTAAAACGGCAGCTCAACCCATGAGTACCTGATTCATCCACAAATACACTACATCTACAAAAATGTTGAATATACAGTGGTGTACCTAGTCTAAATCCAATGACAAGTCTGAAAGAGTTGTCATTCAATAGAATTCCAAATTATGCCACAGGAACAGCATTTAACCAAGCAGCAGATTCATTCACAATAACTGCGAGAAGACGAGCCTTATTTTTCAAAGTGTCAGAAGCTGTCTTCAGTAGAACACTAGTTGTTTGATCTAGTAATGATTTTTCCCATGCCCTCTGGGTTTTCATGTCTTCAATTTTCATTGTTTGGCCAGTTCTGGATTCCTAAAGAGATTTGTACCGATCAAAAACACAATCAGATATTGGCTTTGGGTATCGTAAGATGTTTTCTATTAGGCTTGAAACACTGTAATTCCTGTTCGTCATGCTAAGTTGGCCTGCACCTCAAATTATACGATAATTTTGGAATGCCCAAAGAATTCTTCAATAAATGAAATGGAATATTTTCATGTAAATATTGATTTACACTGAAGAAAAATACTTTCGAAACAAATTCTTTTATGTGAACGCTGAATTATTCGAAAAACACTGTTCCAAATGTTCGAATGGAATCAAATCAAATATAATTCACAGGATTCCTACACAATATAATTAATGAAAAAAGTAAAATTTCACTTACATGCTGGAACACTGTCATCCTCACTGCTAGACATCCGATGTTTCGCCACTTGCCTTATCGGCTCTTCCGTAGCAAATACCGATAACATTATAAGAAAAAACACTCAATTCGTTCATAATTACCACTTTTTGTCACGGATGGGTTGAATCCACCCATGTCATCAATGACAGTACGTAAGTAAAACTTTTTGTATCAAGATGGAGAAGTAGACGAAAATTGTAGACGAAAATTGTAGGTATATTTATTTCGGATTAGTATAAGTCCTCTACATAACTAACAATTTTTTATAGTCACTGTGGTATCTATTGTTATAAGCCTTTCAAAACATCAACAAACGGCAACAAACTTTAATCACTTTTAGTGTTACCTAACAGCTATTGAACCTTCTAGTTGTACCTCTATTCTTGTTATCTGTCGTCATGACAATCACCTAGCTCACTATCTTTAATACAGGGTAATGCACATATATATAATACGTTTTTCCCTTTTTTTTAACAAATTTGAAACTAATAACAATAATAGTAATAATAATCACGAAACAAAACGCAAATTTCAATATCAACAAATCAATCATCATCTGAATCCAAATCAGTGACATAATCTTTTAATTATGTAGGTTTTCTACGATTTCTCTTTTTATTTGTTCTCAATTGTAAAAATTCATTTGAAAATGATTATTCGAACTCATTGCAATTGACTTCAGATATAATCATAATTAAAATCGATTTTTAATGAATTCAGACAGTCTGAATTACAAGGAAGAGTATGACCAGTGTCATTATCAAATTTATAATCATATATCAAAGACAACATATCAAAGGAACTAGTGAAGTGAGTCTGATTCAAATATTTTCTGTTTCTTCTGAACATTTTTCCAGTCTTATCAACTGCATTGTAGAATCTTGAATCAATTATATCTTCAACTTGACCTTTCCTCCAAGATTTATCATTCTGAACCATTACATTATCTCTAAATTTCAATGCAGGCAACTCTTTAGCAGTCTTATCATAGTAATGTTTTTGTTGAGGATATTTATTTTCTAATTTATTTTTATATAAATTGATATCTGCAATGGAAGGCTTGAGATTTTCTTCTAATGTGGGAATTTTCGTTTTCAAAATTCTGTGTAGAAATATTTGGGTAGGGGAATAAATATTGTGAGGTAAAGGAGTGTTGTGATATTCTAGTATAGAGAATGGTAAATTATTTTCGTCAATCAGTTTTTTTAACATGTCCTTAACGATACCAACTTATTTCTCAGCAAGACCGTTTGATTGATGGTGGTATGGACAGCTAAAAATTAGTTCGAAGAAACGTTCTTTAGCGAATCTTTTCAATTTCAACGAGTTAAACGGAACGTTATCGTACCTGAAAATCATTTGACATTTGGTGAAGTCAAAATGAAATCTTTGTACAAACCCCTGAGCCCGTTAACTGATTATGACATTGAAAATTGGTCAATTCAGAAACAAAAATTTGAAATATATCTGAAACCATCTGATAAATCTGAAATTCAAGAGGATATCAAGATAGCCATTTTTCTCAATTGTATCGGCGACGAGGGTTTGGATATATAAAATACGTTTAACGAAGACCAGAAATCGACACTTGTAAAACTACTGGCTGCCTTTGATGACTATTTTCTACCAAGAAAAAGTATACCTCTGGAATCATTCAAATTCAATAATCTTGTCCAAGGTGAATCAAGGTCTATTGAGCAGTATCCCACTTCTGACACCATGTTATAAGCCTTTTAAAACATCAACAAACGAGAACAAACTATAATAACTTTTAGTATTATCTAACAGTTTTTGTACCTTCTAGTTGTACCTCTATTCTTATTATCATTTCATGCGACAGATAATAGCTTACTATCTTCGATACAGGGTAATGAACATACATATAACATAAAATGCATCTCCTTACTATATAGTGCGGTGGAATATAGATTCCCCTCCCTCACCCTCACTTTTCAATTGAAAAATTGGACAAAATTCATCGCCCAAAGAGCACTAACAACTTGTATTTCTCAAATGAAAAGAAGAATCCTGTAATTTCTCATCCAACAGGTAATTCAATTCTCAATCCAACACTGTTTTACTTTCCGAAATCGGTTCACTACCTACAAAGAGATTAGCTGTATATTCTTTCAAGGAATATGCAAACAAACGATAAATATAATAATTTCGAAAGAAAATGCATTCATAACCCACTCCAGTTTATCATAATAAATGTTCAAATTTTCACCATTCACTTTCTTACAATAATGAGGTATGTTTACACATTTATTTTTCACATTATGAAATGTTCCTTAATTTTGTTGCAAACACCGTTTCTTCTATTCACTAGTTCTCAAATGAACTGCGGTTGTATATGTGTCTAAAGATATTTGTAAGGGGATACGTGACATCAGAAATGTGTAGTATACAATCCCAGTTTATTTCAGGAGTCGTGGATTTCGAAGGTTGGTGATACACCATCTGTATCTGTAAAGTAGGGGGGGTGAGTGTAGGTCCACAGCACTTAGGCCACATGTGGCCTAAGTGCTGGGGCCTACAGCATATAAGTCTACAGCCTATAAGTGCACACATGTGGCCTAATTGAAGGAGAGTGCTACTCCTGTATCTTTCGCTCTCTTTCTCCTTTTGGCCTCAGTGCCGCAAATACTCTACGCTTTGGCCGTTGCATTATATCACGAGATGATCTGCTATGTTCAGCCTCATTCTGAGCGGTAGATTGGTGTGGACATTTCTATCCACCATGTATTGAGGTGAGCACTGCTGTCCAGCCTCGGTATTGGTTTTTGTTTTATCTGTGTTCCCACGAGTAGCAAGGGAGGATTTGGTCACCTCTGGCAGAGCTCCGCATTACCATAGGTAGGCTGATTATAATGAGGTTTCGCCCGGTTCCCCAAGGAGATCTTCCGTAACCGCATATCACCCACGATGGTATGTTTCGCAAGGCTTTTGGGAAGTTTAATTTCCCCTCGCTCTACTTATTTTTGCCACTGGGGACGCACCCGATATGTACCTCAACCCACGGAGGTGATACATCACTGGTTGATAGTAGAGAAAATTGTGAAAGTTTATAAAAATCAATATATGGTTTATCTCAATACTTTTACTTTTGTGGGTCTTCACTATCTCTAGATTGGTAAATAGTGAGCTTATTGGAGATTGCAATGTTTCAAAAAATATGAAAATAGTATATTTGCCAATCATCTTTCATACTAGTGAAATAACTGTCCAATGACAAGTTATCTGAATTGCTAATTTCCTCACTCACTATATACTCTTTTTCCGTTCATTTACGATCATTCATAGAATTACTTGCATTTGTTGATAATATTTGTAGATTCGTTTCGTTTATTCGTTGTTGAAGTTTTTATCTAAGAACGTGCAAAAAATCGCGTCACTCGATATTTTATGTACTTCATAAATGTGCCAGAATTTTATTTTTACCACAGGTTATTGTTGAAATTTTCTCCCGTCGAAGAGTATTTTGCTTCTAGGATATGAAAACTGTGAGATATGGTCATGTTGAAATAAGCAAAGTTAAATTTTTTTATTTATTTTGTAGGTACTACTTGTTATTTGCATCAGCAATGCCGTTTGCTTCGGTAAGTTCTAACTCATTAATAATTCATCGGCTTCAATGTATCAACAACGATATTTTTAAACTTTGTAAAATGAAAAATCAGTTTTTTTGTCTATCCATAATGATTATTATACAATTTTGACACTAGAAATTTTATTCAAGATGTGTTTCGCTACATGTTAATTTCATCAATAGAATTGGTAAAACAAAATAATTACTATGTATTTTACATAGCAGTAGGTCAATAGATAAATGATCAAATCTGATAAAACGAAAAACTAGTCAAAACTGGACAATTGTAACAAATCAGGGTTCTACAAACTAACATATGGATCGTTTCAGAAAGTTTATATAGAAAGAACTTACCAAAAAGGAGCTTTTTCATGTTGAAAGTATGACTAAACTCAAAAATCATCGTATTGGTTAAACAACACGCCTGAAGAAGAATATGGATATTTCAGAAACGTTGGCAAAAAAAAAATTTCCTTAGCAAATTCACCCAACAAACCTTTCTAAATATGAGTCATTTATATCACTGGACTATTTAACGGTCATTTATACTATTGATGTTTTGAAAAATTCCGCCTTCTATATGACAATCTTTTTTGAAAAAATTAATTTTTTCAGAAACACTCGATGAACCCAAAGATGCAGTAAAAGTAACCGGTCGAAAAGTAGAATCGGCTGACGAAACCACAAATGCCGTACTGGAACCAAAAGAAAATGTGGCAGGTAGGTTCAGCCATAAAAATATATGTCTTTTATTTGAGTTGTACCCTATAGAAACTAAAATTCCGAATGTCATCATAATATTCATTTAATTCAAAAAATTGAAGTTGAGATAAAGACGAAAATGTCACTATGAATGTGTCCTTGTTTTCTCTTGTTCTTGGAGGTTTACCCCCTTTGGATATCACGTATCATCGAATACGGTTGATATTATCATTATCAAAACTGAAGAGAAAAGAACGCCCATTTTCATAATTGCACTTTTTCAGTGGCATTTCTGGCGTTTTCTAATAACTGATTCTTGAAACTGATCATTTTGCTTATTAATTTTCATATTATGAAATCTTCTGATTTCTTCTGCTATTTGTTTTTCCGATCCTTGCTTCTATCCAGAATGTTTTTGTTTCCAGTTACGTTCTCTCTACTAAAGTCATTTATTCCGTTAAAATTTCATAATTAATTCGGCTTTCATAACCTTCAAAAACCAAGAATTTCTACTGAAGTAATCATCTCGTTGAATATGTTTGCTTTTCGTTCTTATCGAATCTCTTCAGTTCAATTTTATACTATTTCTTCAATTCCCCTATCTACGCCTATCTGCACTGTGTCACTCATACATTTAAGTTCATTGTGACTTTCACAGATCCAATCAACAATTTTCCACACTGCTTTCGTAGTATAACGCCAACCTTTTTCAATACTCGTCATCCAAAAATAAAACAATGTACAATAATAGTACTTACTGATTTTATTTATAAATTTGTTCCTTAATCGAATCGAATAGAAATTCAGCTGGAATTTTCAGAAAATGTTTCCCATATGAGAAACTTCAACATAGAAGATCCCTCCCAAAAGAAGAAAGGAAAAACATCAGTTCAATTGGGACAGCATGTAATAAACAGGAAAAAAAATAGTAGGGCTCACAAACACATAGCGAACCCTCTCGAAATTGAATCCAAACCCGTTACAAATTCAAATGGTACAAGGACTCCTACAGTAGAATACAGTTTGACATCAACTGGACCAAAAACCATGAACTCTGTTATAGAACGAAAAAGTGAACACAATTCAATAAGTAGCAGTGGCAATAGATATGGCGCCTTAAATAATTACCAACAAGGTAAGACAGAAACCAATGATGAAACATCTGTGATAAACATTGTATCAAGAAACCAAGGAACTGAAATGAGAGTGGATGAACCAAAAAAACTATCAAGAGTGGGAAATAGAGCTCCACCTAATCCTACGATAAAAGTAAAAGGCCTAACTTATCAAGAAAATAAGATGAAAGAAGTTGATTCAGCGCTTGCTGGTTCAGAACACAAATTGGCAATGAATTTATTGAACACACATTTTTCAGAACTAGAGAAAGATAAAGTGACCAGTCATCATAATTCAACAAGGAGAAAAGTCAAACGACCAGAAGCAAAATATCATATTCAAAGAAAAAACATAGAAATAAATTCGAAAAGAAGTTTGGAAAATATTGGTGCAATTAGTATACAGAAAATGGAACTAAATCCAAATATTGCTGATGAAAGTGATGACAATCCAAGGAGAGTAGATTATTTTGCCCCGTCAACTGATCTGAATCTACAGAAAGCTTTGGAAGTTGTTACTGGAAAAAAAGCACCTAAAATAAATCCAATGATATTCGTGGGGCAACCTATAATGGTGGAACAAGTTTTGAAACCTTTCGGTGATATGACACTGATGACAACTGGTTCTGAAAATTACCAAATAGATATGAGTCACCAGGCAACCAAAAATTCTAGAAAAACTTTTCCCGTGATGAACAGAAATGATCTGAAACACGTAACAATGGAGAGAAAAAAAGATATGGTATCGGTTCCAGTAGCTAGAAATTCTAGTCGACATAACATGACAAAGAAAATAATCAAAGAATCTGGTACCACAGAGCTCATTCAGAAAAATGAAACAGGAGAAATTGATCCAAAAATCCTGAAAGCTGCTTTCGATTTCGAAGGTACCATACACGCGAAAGGACAGAAATTGACAAAATCGGAACTGGAGAGAGATGTTTCGACAGTTACGGAAAAAAGTAATTTTGATTCAACAACGAGAAAAGTCAAACGCCCAGAAGCATTAGATCATATCCAAAGAAAAATAATAGAGAAAAAATTGAATAAAATTTCACTAAATACTGGTGAGGGGAGTGTACGAAGGCAAAAATCTAATCCTCCAGTTGGTGATAAAAGTAATGGCAGTCCACCAAGAAAGGAAATCATAGATTCTGCTTCGTCAAGAAATAATGAAATTAATAAGTCAGCATTTGATTTACAGAAAGCTTCGGAAGCTGTTACTGGAGAAATGGCACCTAAAATCAATCCAATGATGTTGGTGGGCGAAGCGATAATAGTGGAACAAGTTTTGAAACCCTTCAACGATATGACAGGAGTGTTAACTGATTCTGGAGACCACAAAAATGGCATGAGTCATCGTGCAATAAAAAATTATACGAAACCGATTCCCGTGATTACCATGAATGATCTAAAACGCAAAACAAAAGTGGAGAAATGTAATATAGATTTAGAGGTCCGATGTACACAGGATAAGTTTATCCCAATTTCTACTAGGTCTGAATGTAATTTTTAATTTCATTGAGGATGTTTGTTAAGTGAATCATATTATAATATATTCTAAAGACAATGTCTTTAGAATATATGAAATTAAAAAATGATCGAATGTTTCGTTTGATTTCTCTGATGAATAAACTTGCTTCTTCAATCCTTTTTTTCAATTTTCAATAACAATCATATGTTTGTAATTATTGGGATGAAAGGATTAAATTGCTGAGAGGAGATCGTAGATACTCTGACGATATAACTCCACACCGTATATCCAAACATAGTTTTCTCCTCTTCAGGAAGTTTATAATACCTTAAAATTGCTATATTTTGCGTATGTCAGTTCTAAGTTAGAGTATGGCTCTGTGTTATGAAAACCAGTTTACGACTACATCAATTGAGAGCGTGCAAAATAAGTTCCTATAATACTTATGTCTAAAAGTTGATGGTCAATACTCCACGAGGTGCATCGATCATAACATATTGTTGACACGATTTGATATGAATTCTTTGGAAAATAGGAGAGTTATCCTTGGTATAAAATTCCTGCAAAAATTACTAAACAACAATATTAGTACGGTTATTTTACCCGAGATCAATTTCTTAGTACCAAGAAGTGAAATTCTATGTCGAAGCATCACGCACAAATATTATACTACGATCATCATTGAATTTTATGTGCAGTAGCTTCAATAAAATCTGTGAACACTGCGATATTAATTTAGACTCTCTGAACGCTTTGGTATCTTGTATCCACAATAACTTTTATACTATGAACAACTTTTGTGTCAGTACTATTAAATTGCATGATTTGTAACTTTTTATACTATATACTCAGTTTTTCATTCTTCTTTTGAAATTCTACTTATACGAATATTTTATATATTCTTTGTTTTAGCATTTACTTTAATACATTTTTATACCCCATTATTTTTAATATTTCATTCCATATATACTCTGTAATAAAAGCATTTTCTGTAAGTGGGTACTCCTGTTGGAAATAAATCGATTTTTTTGTTTTTAATATGTATGAGTCATAGCAAATACAAGTGAAATTGGTACATACAAGAGATGAGGGTATGAATGTGACACCGGCAAATGAATTGTTTTTTTTTTCAAACACATGGAAGATTTTTGAATTATTTAAAAAAATGGATGAATTATATAAAACATGAAAAAATATCATAGAATTTTGAAACCGTTTTTTAACTTCCATGAATAACAGGTCCATATCATCTGTCAACTATTATGACAGAAATATAAAAAGTGAAACTGTTAGGAACTGACTGTGAAAAATAGAACTGAATTTGAAAAATGTGTCACAAATAGTGAACACAGTACTTCAATAATTAATTTGGAAAGTTTGACAGAATTTTTATCAATTTCGGTACTGATTAGACGGGAAAATTAATTTTGATATTCATAAAAATATTTTTTGTCCTGAAATGACCACAGACAGTTTGCACATGGAAAATAGTACAGTAGTCGATTATAGTTAATCATTTAAATAATGTAAAGTAATGAAATATGATGAGAAACATTTTTTAATTTGCTTCAGAACAATTTATTGAAATTCAATTAGGTAACAGAAGGGTTGTGAAATTTGTTATTCCATCTGAAAGGAGCACGTAAGTATAGATTATGTTGAATAAAATGAATCTTTTCAGTTTATATTTGTTTAACCAGTGGTACACTCTTATATAAATATTAATTACCTATAAAGGTTATAGGTACCCACTTTATTATAACTAGGTAGATTTTCATTAATGATTCATTATGTTTTAATCTGTCTGTGTGATAATCTGTCTGCATCAGAATAACAATATTCTATGAAAGGACTATGTCACTTTGGAGTTTTGACTTTCAATCTTGTGAACTTTCAATTTGTTAATAGTAAGAATGTTCGATACTGCTTTCAAATACCGACTAGTTTTGTAATGTACTCGAAATTTCGCACGTTACTCTGAAGGATATCATGATATTGACTGACTGACTGGCATGATATTCAGAATTATAAGACTACAGCATGACATAGTATCTCAAAACTATATCTGGATCTTAAATAAACTCTAAATTTTCTCATTATCAATATTTTTCATCCAACTACTTGAGTGGAATTTGATCCTGGCTGCATTTGATCCCACAACAAATCATGATCTGTTATTGGCCATGCCATACTTGATGAAAATCCATAACTAATGTTATTAAAAACCACTTTATTGGGAGATTCTCACTAAACAATTTTACAAAAACGCAACACGTATTTCGCCATACAATGGCTTCCTTGGAAGTGTCTATACTAACTGTATTCTAGATATTCAATGTCTAATATATCTAGTTTTTCAATTAGAAGTACCTATATTTCAAGTATTCATCTGATTTTTACCTGATTAAATTACCTGAGCTTATGTGAAATAATATATATATGAAATAATATTTAGTAACGGTAACCCTCCGTTACCCGTAAATTACCCGAATTTCTGAATCTATTGCTTTTCAAAGATTCTAGAAGATTGAGTTTCTAAATGTAACACGTCGTATTGATTATTGAACTCATGTCCTGCTGAAAGGTGGTTTGCAGATGTGTAATTGGTCTTTCTATTCACAAAACTATTTCTATGCTCTTTAGTTCTTTAGGAAAATGTTCTCCCTGTTTGGCAAATACATAATGTTGAGCTAGAGCCACAAGTCAGCTTATATACTCCTGAAGTTTGGTATTTATTGTTTTTAATAAATTTACATAGACTATTATTCGTTCTGTAAGCTACGTTTCCGCATTTTTCTTCTAAAAACGAGCAATATTATTGGTTGGTTCACCCAAATATGACAATATTCTATAACTGTCGCATCCTGAATTTGGGCAGACCAGACCCATGGCTTGATTTTGTAGTTTCTTGAGAAGAATGGAGTCTATAATATCTACCTCGTAACCGTTTCTGGAAATTTTTCTCAGGCAGTAGAGTATTCAATAGTCTCTGAAGCATACTATTGAATGCAGCAACTTTTTGCTATTAAGGGTGTGTGGAGAAATTATGTATGATAATGTGTTGTATGAATTGTGAAGTATTATACGCATTCAATTAAAAAGATTGATGTTGAAATCACAGGGTATCTAGGAAGTCATCCAGGACCAAATATAGTATACCCACGCTCTAAGGGTGGACAACTAGGTTTCATTGGTGGTTACCTTGGTAATGAATGTTGTCTAGGTTCAAATCAATATAGACATTATCCTGGTTCACAGGCAAGTTATCCCGGTCAAGAAAGTTCCCCAGGAGCAAATCAACGATAACATAATTACAATCCAGAATATCAAAGATGATTTCCTGTATCAAATGATGTGTATCAGATAATATACTAGTATATCCCAGATCAGATGACATACACCTAAGATCAAATGCAGTATAACCCGGCATATACCCAAGGTTATTCGGAACGGGATCAAAGGGTTCACAAGGTGTAAAAGATCATTCAGTATACTACGAGGACACATAAGTATACTTGGGGGTCATCCAGAGTCACAGAGAGTTGAAACAGGATTTGGATGTTACCAGTAATAAAAGGAAAAGCCACTGAATACCATGGCTACCACAAGGACATCTAGGTGTACATCTAGGGCTTACACGATTTACATGAAGAACATGAAGGACATCCAGAGTCATATGGATGGCATCCAGGATCGCATAAAAGACATTCAAGGCCATACGGTGAGCATCCAGGAACATATAAGAGACATCAATAGTCATATGGAGGACATTATGGATCACTGGAAAGCCATAAAGGCTACAGCAACCACCCAGGATCGAAGATAAGAGGCTCCCTCAGATGGTATATCAGGATTGTATAGAGTCAAACTAGGACACGGAGGCTATCAAGAATCACAGGGCAAAGAGTACGGGGCTATTACGGTAAAGAACCACATGGCTATCTATCAATCAGGATATAAAAGTCATTCGAATGTGACAGTACAATATTCGAAAACTATTTTTGCTTTAGAGAAAATATAAAATGATCTCAACTGTCTCAAATTCAATACCCTATTGAATACACGATATTTCTAGGATGTTGTCGTTAACTCTTGTATGAAGATAAAGTCATAATTTGTAAAATGTAAATATATCTTCTAATTCTTCAGATATACCTCATGGAAAATTAAGGTGAAATGGTCTGAACACAGGGAAGGCGAAACTATAGAAAAAGTTATGGATCCTATGGTGCAATAAACTTCTTTGCAAAGGAAAAATGAAAATTAGTTAAAATATAGTGCCTAATATATGATATGTATAGTTCAAACATAAAATAGATGAGAGAAGGCAGTGACACCTCCTTTTACGAAAGCATCATCTATAGAATCGACATAAGACTCATCTATCAATATCAACGCTTTACGAGACTCTCAAAGGCGGTCCGCTACAAAGCTAAGCTTTTGATATCGACTATTGAACGAGATTTCGTGCTTTGTGTTTCTCTGCAGCTCTCATTGAAATCCAACTAGCCATCGACCACCGGAAGGTATTGGCTATTGAAAAAGTTTGGAGAAAGATCCCGTCACCTTTTTTTACTCAGGCTTGCCCTTCGAAGACGGTTGAATCAAGCGATAACATCATGAATCAGCCTAGTACCACCGATGCCGTGTGTAAACTTCATCTTGAATTTTGAATAACACCAACAACAGTTATTCTGGAGATTTGGATACTATTATAAAGAATTAAATAACAAGCACTACCCCTGTAACTCGTCAGACACAAATTCCTTCAAATTCCTCAGAAATTGAATTTCATCATTTAGGATACCGATACAAACGATCTATTTTATCAACTATACTTGGTACTTTGCTTCATCCGTTCAACATATGATCTGAAACTTTGAATTTTTTTATATAAGAAAAATTTCGCTATGCAAAATGAAATTTTTCATTCGTTATATCACAGGATGGAAATGCCTTTATCTCGTATAAATATGTGAGACACATTCAGCCCTAAATAGTTTGGCCTTTCTACTCTCCAGTGGTAAAAAAATTCTACTGATTTCTCCTTATCATTTAGGTTACCCTGTTTTGAATGTTAAACCAGGAAGGACCACCGATAAAAGACCATAACCATTAATATATGAATAACAGCGAGAATTCAAAGGGAAGCCATATCCAGGTTATAATGGAGGATCCCATAAGAGTCATCTAGTTTTTGTGAACCAGGAGAGGAACTTTGATTGCTAGAACGAGCAGTATAGTGAATCCACTTTTGTAGATGTGGTTGGAGATGAATTCAGTTTCATTGACTCAATATTCGATAGACAATTGTACTATAAATCATTTTTTTCATATGAAGTCCTTCAAGTCCTTGAAGAAGATGGAGAGATTATTCCTCTGTGACGGATATCAATATAATGAACATCTGTTCGAAATGTTATTTACTAGTGTGAATAGGAAGGTCTACAAGTTGTGATAATGTGGCTGCATGGAAATTTATTCTCTTTCCCATATTCAACCAACCAGTTCCAGTGACTTTGAAAAGATATTCTCTCCCACCTGCTTATTCCATATAACAACCGCAAACAGAAATGTTTGACTTTCTGATGGATGTTTTGTTTCAAATTTTGCATACCATGGTTTTCATGGTTTTCTAAAATCTCAAGTTGTAATCAAACAAAACACCAAGACTTCTGACTTCAACAAGTGATACAATACTTTCGCCGTTATGTTTACTGAATTACAAACAATACCTCTGTATTCACTAGTCTCAAAAATAATAACTTTTGTAAGATTTATAATAAGGCACTGATCTCTCGCAATCCTAATCAACATTTCAAGTTCTCTATCCAGAGTGTCACACGTAACAATAACATCCTTATGAGAAAAATTGATATACATTTCAGTGTCGTCTGCGTAGAGATGAGATTTACTTTGATGAAGATTATTGAAAAGGTTGAAAGTATAAAAAGCAAACAGTATACGCATCAGACTTGAACCGTGTGGTACTCCACACTTTAAGTAAAGGTAGCATGGTTTATCACAACTTTCTGAGAGTGATTATTGGAAAAATTTGGAAATGAATTTACAGCGGTGATGCAGCTTTACTCTGCAGATCGCGGTTTCGAGGTATAACCTCTCGTCAGTACAGGAAAGATCCTACCCAGACAGCGAAGTACCTGGTAATTTATTTCGTAATATTCATTTTCTCATAGGTATGTATCTCTCCTAGATAGTTTCATGTTTGATCTCTATTATAAAGTGTAACCGAATGTACCAGACCTTATTGTGAGAATACCAGGAGAACCACACGTTATATCGATATTCTGGCCTACTGAATCCTTCAAAAATAGTTGGAGGTCAGCTAAGGATTCTCCGGAGTTGTAGAAGAAACTTCAGATTCAAGAAACCTTAGACCATGGTCAACAAACCCAAAGAAATCTTTGATGAAGTTATGCTGTCAATTTTCTTGAAATTATCTGCAATTTTGCTTTCAATTTGTCGCTTTTCTTTGGACACGCCTAACTTCACAGTAATGGATTAC
This sequence comes from Leptinotarsa texana, assembly GCA_015342105.1. Lineage (NCBI taxonomy): Eukaryota > Metazoa > Arthropoda > Insecta > Coleoptera > Chrysomelidae > Leptinotarsa > Leptinotarsa texana. The sequence goes on from WOGN01002501.1 coordinate 16,544, forward strand.
AGAATATGTTTATTCAAAGAGTCAACGGTCTATTTGTCAAATATTTTCCTACTTCTCACCATGTCTCTCAAAATTACAAAAG
>WOGN01002502.1:0-16624 GCA_015342105.1 Leptinotarsa texana
CCTCGGGGGTTATTTTGTTAATTTCTCCCGTTATCCTAACTTTTAAATCAGCAATATTGTTTGGTCCATTAAAATATACTTTACATTTTAAATAACTCCATAAGAAGTAATCGAGAGAAGTCAAATCGGGGATCTATTATTATTATTATCTATTTTATTTTCAATATTATTATTATAAAGGGACTTTCAACAGAGACTTCCGAACTTCACCAATTGATAACGGCCATCTTGTTGTCATTTATTCAGCATGTTTTGCTAAATCACCATGAACGGATATATCACTTAATAACACGTCAGGCAACATACCGCTCGCTTCCCTATCTTACGGTCCCCATAATCGTCCTATCGAGAGGACTATTCGCAATGTGGTGGATACATTTGAAAGTCCATTGATTCAGTAAAAAATTAAACAATACCCCTATGCCGACGAAACGGGAGATCTGCGAAAAGCATCGCCGCTGTTTGTGAGAGTGTACGGGAGAATCCGAGGCAGTCGACTCACAAGAACTCGGCCTTTTGCAGACCACAACGGGCCTGAACCCGTACAAAACTCAACTGACCCAGGAAATGAAGGTAAATGACCATAGACAATGACGTATGTTCGCTGAATGGGCTCTGGAGCAGTTGACAACTGCTCATCTTCAGCGATGAGGCCCATTTATGGGCGCATGGATACATGAAGAAACCAAATAGTCGAATTTGGGTCGATACCATTCCACACGAGATCCAAGAGCGTCCAATGCGTCCCGAAACAGTCACTGTTTGGCGTGGATCTTGGGCTAGCGGTGTCATCGGTTCATATTTCTTTGAGAACCACGTTGGCCAGGCCATCACTGTAGGTCGATGATTGCCAACTTGTTTTAGGCTAAATTAAATGATCTGGACACCAACGACATGTGGTTTCAACAGGACGGCCATACAACTCATGCCACATTGGATTTTTTGCACGAGCGGTTTGAGGGTATGGTCATCTCAAGTGGAGGTGATGTAAACTGGCCACCGACATCGTGCTATTTGATCCCATTAGACTTTTTCTTGTGAGTTTTTTCTAAGTGGCAGGTGTATAAGAATAAGTCACAAAGCACAGCGGTCCTCAAAGCCAACATGAACTCATGCCATCGGTTAAACGCAGCCTAATTTATGCGCCAGCCTGATTTATGCGGATGTGCTCCACCCAGAGAAACCGTAGCGGACATTTAAACGATGTTATGTTACAAACATAATGGCATCACACACTTTGTTTTATTTAAATTTAAAGATAGGAAGCACTTAATGAAATACTTTATATGAGATTATACAATATGAATATACAGTGCATTTCTTTAATGTCCCTTCCTTTTATTTTTTGAACGGGTCAACTCAAAAAGTTGAAATTTGGGATAATGAAATTAATGCATGGATACTTTATTTTGAAGTGAAATTGGCAGATGAAACTTTCAAAATGGCGACTGGGCGCCATCTGGGAAAAAAATTAAATGGAGAGGGGTCTTGTGACACACCATTTTGAAGCTCCTGACGAATACTTCACAACTCTAGAAATGAAGTTAATATCTTCACCTATACTACAAAATGGCGCAATATTTAATAATTTCCTGAAGACAAGCACATTAATATTGATATTTCTAGAAATCTTCCTTTTTATCCGCCATATGGCAATTCCAACAATCCGATATGGTTTGTTAATGTTTTTGTTGTTTATAAAAACAACAAAGGTACCACATCAACAATCTCTAAAATTGTGCGAAGCGTAACTTTCACGAGACCAAAAGGATTTTCAATGAACGTTTTCCGAATCGTCCTATATGTAAAAAATATTTGAGGAAACTTGTATCCAAATTCATAACTACCGGTAGTGTACATAACAAAAAACCTCTAGGTCATCCGTCCGTTTCGGAAAAACAGCAAGTGCAAATGAATGGTGAGATGGTAGTAAATCCTGAACAGTCTACTTATTCCGTCGCAAATGTTTGTGAGGTATCTCCTTCTACTGTGTGGAGACTTTTGAAGAGGAATGGGTATCATCCATACAAAATTAAAATGATACACCAATTAACTGAAGATGACCCTGATCGAAGAACAGTATTCTGCGAAATCATGACGGAAACCATCGCAAGGCACCCTACCTATCTCCTCAATATTTGTTTTAGTGACGAATGTACATTTTTTTAAACGGCAATGTTCACAGACAAAATTGCCGTTATTGGAGTGACATCAACCCTCACGTTATTTCTGGGAAACACATACCCAATATCCAGAAACAAATAAAGTTTGGGCAGGAATATTGGGAAACCATATTGTAGGACCTCTATTGATCAAAATTCAATAGGGGAACTGTATTTGAATATACTGGAAACTACTGTTGACCATCTCATCACTGAAATCGTCAAAGCGAATCCTAAAGAATTCGATAGGGATATTGTATTACAACAAGATGAAGCACATTATACAGACAAGTAATACACTATTTGGATACTACCTTTCCCGGTCGTTGGATTGGCAGTCGAGGTCCTACAAAATGGCTAGCCCGCTCGCCAGATTTGACAGCTTCGAAAGCCATTTGAAGCAAAAGGTGTACGAAACTGAACCTGATTCAACATTGGATATACGGCAAAGAATAATAAATATTTGTAGAGATGTTTACGTTACTGTGTTCGAAAATGTTCGGCGTGAAATATCGGATAGGCTGTTCATATGTCAAGAAGTTCAAGGCAATCATTTCGAACATCTTCTGAACTGACCTCAAGCTTATTACCTCATATTATGTAGTTAAATGTCAATGTATTCGGGCAGTTATCAAAAGTTCCGCCTTTTGTAGCAGTTGAAGATATTGACATATTGACATTATATTCTAGGGTTGTGAAGCATTTTTCAGGAGCTTCAAAATGATGTGTCACAGGATTATCTCAAATTTCATTTTTTTGAGTTGACCCGTTCAAAAAATGAAAGGGGGGAGACATTAAAGCAATGTACTGAAAAGGAATACTATCAAATAGCCTTTTGATCTTGTTTCTTTCTAGTTGTAGTTCTAGATTAATTTTGATGAAGCTAGTGCACAGAATTTTTTTGTTTTTAAGTCGTATATCACTTTTATGTAAGGTGATTAAACGCGATAATGTTCTGGAAGTTGTTTCAATGTATTTCAAATCACAATTATAACAAGTTATATTATAAACACCGATTGATTTTTTCAAATCAAGTGTTGAATCTTTCAATTGTGTTTTGGGATTTTCATCAACTTTAATATTTCTTTTTGAAATTTCAACATTTTTTTCTTTGTGATAAACTTTAATTATGCTTGATGATATTTTCCCAATATTAGGTAGTGAATGTTGATTATTTCTCATCATAACAAAATATTGTTATTATATGATGTGAGGTTTAACATCATTGTCATATTTTTCAAAAGTCTCTACTCAAGTACTTGCATCAACTAGCTTAGTCAAGAAAAAATGTATGGTTTGCAATTTGAAATTTCGAAAATGAAATCCTTCCTGAGATTGCTGCTCCCTGTTCAAGTCAATTAACATTTTTATATTCAGATTACAAACTAATTCAACTCGACTTTTAACCAGCCGATCGTGTAATGAAATTTCCTGTGGAATATTGCATTATAATCGCGCGGTTGGCTAATTCAGAAAAGTGCAAGAAACGACCAAGGCTCCGAAGTGAAATTCTTCTGCAACCCAGTTGGAACTCATAAGGATTCGACTTTCGCAAACGGCCAGATATTCAGAACATCATACTTCATTATTCACGAGCTTCGATCTTAAGCAAAATATTCTCGGACAGATTTACTATATTTAGTGAAAGACAAAAAATAATAATAATATTTATTTGCTCATCACGTTAGACATGAATATAAATTTTAAAAACAAAATGTACTTATTATTCACGAGCTTCGATATTATGCAAAAAATTCTCGGAAAGATTTACTATATTTAATGAAAGACAAAAAATAGTAATAATATTTAATTGCTCATCACGTTAGATATGAAGATATATTTTAAAAACAAAATGTACTTAAGTGACAGTTAAAATGATTACAATTTGTTCGATTACATTATTAATGGAGATATCCACCTAGTCAAGACCTTGAAATAAAAGAGATGAAAGCCGTGAAATGTCTGGACGAGTCTGCTTCTTACTATCATTTCGGTGTATTTTACAAAGTCTGCAAAAATAATTTGAACGAAAACCATGTGAGAATCCTAAGATAGTGTTAAGTCCAAGATTGTCGCCTTGAATCAGGGCTAATTTGAATTTGATGTTGTAAGCAATATCTTCAATTTAAATATCAATACCAATACTTTCTAAGAAATGAATTTCTTCATTCAATTTGGTAAAATAAATTTTTGATCCAAACTGTTTAAAATCAGCTGCGTGGAATAATATTCCAAGATAAATATTACAGATTTCGGAAAGATATTTTGTTGGTACTATGGGTATAGTATAATATATTGTTTTTAATTTATGTATACCTGCATTGTGATTTCCATAGATTTGCTTGAAATAAATTAGAAATTGTTCGTTTCTCATAAATTAATATTTTGATGTTATTTATACATTCTGCCAGTACATTTTTCATTTCAAAGAAAAACTTTAAAGTGCGTTTGAAATATATGAACTGATATTTCAAAATTTGTGGTTTCAAAAATTCTTCAGATGATAATACTAAATGTTGTTATATTTTCTAGATAAGTGAATCGGTGATATTCTGATTCAGGTTTAAGAACATTTTATTCAAGTTGGAACACATTTTCAAAACTTTTTCTTTTTCTTTTTCACAACTTACTCTTACTCTTAATCATTCGTAAGGGACTCAAAAACAATATTGAAAATTTTCGAAGATTTTTTAATGCTCTTTTCTGGGCATGGATATATGTCCATATAGATGGCATATCAGAATACAAACTCTGCTCGCTACTAGATCCTGGAATCGTTCAATATCACTAACTTGAATATCAACACCATTAGAAGGAATTTCATCTGATTCATCAAATGTAACATTCTTTTCTGAACAAACTAGATGCAAAGAAATACTGTTGGATTCTAATAATGAAATTTCAAGAATAATGTTGATGATGTTACTCATCATATGATTATTGAGAAGTTTCTTAAAATAATTCAATTACATAAAAAATCGTCGACCATACAACTGAATTCCCTACCATTATTGAGACTATGAACAAATTTCAAATGCCTAATCAAATCTCTTACAGACTAAAAGAAAGCAGCTTTCACACAAATAGAGATGTATTTAAAAACTCAATATAATAACTATCTATCAATAGTACCATTGAATGCTGATTCACATAAAAATAATACTTCAAGGTGAATAGTCTCAGAAATTACAAACCCTTCAAAGTTCCGATGCAAAAACTTCAGAATTGCTACTGATATCATTTGCAGTGTGTATTTTGTATATAAATATTATTGAATGTATGTCCAAACGTCAGCGCAGTAAGGGGGATATTCATATCCAGAGCAAAGAAAAATTTAAATGTCACATAGACAGCTTGTAGCACAGACTCCAAGTGAAAATTGTCATTAGGACTAATAAGTTTTGCCTTTAGATTGTCAAGTAATGATGCATATTATGCTCCTATAATTTCAATCATCGATTGAAATAACTTCATGACTATCCCAAAAAACAGTCGCCATAATTTTCCTAGCCGCAAAAACAGTGTATCCAAGTTTCATCTACACAAATGAATCAGCGTCAAAACTTGGATTTATTGCGCCTAAACTGCGCCAACAGAGCGTTGGAAATATTAATTCGAACACGTTTTTGGTCCAACGTGAGCAAACGCGGCACTCAATGTGCGGACAGTTTTCTCATACCTAAATGATGATTCAATATGTGATGACAGCATATTCAATCAACCTTTAATATGTGAAAAATTTCCCCTTCTGTGGTCGCTCCTGAAAAATAGTTTGCTTGATGCCCTCTACAGAAAAAAGTAGATATGCAAGCTTATGCAGATGACCTTGTCATCTTGGCAAAGTCTAGAAGGGTAACTTGTAATATTCTCCAAAGCACGATGGACGTTGTTCACAGTTGGTGCCTGAGGGAGCAGATGTCTGACAACCCCAACGATAATCCCCTTTACCAGGAGGAGAAAATTGGGCGATCCATTGGATTTATGTGATGATTGTCAGACCAATGATCACTTATGGTGCAACTGTCTGGTGGCCAAAGGCCCTACAGAAAACAGCCCAGGCGAAGCTCTCTGGCTTACGGAGACAGGCTTGTCTAGTCATCAGTGGTTCCATCAGTACCACACCGTTAGCGGCCATGGGAATCTTTCTAGATCTACCTCCTCTACACATTTTGCTGGAGATAGAGAAGCTACATGGACTGCATATAGACTTGTGCACATTGCCAATTGCTCAAATCAATTTAATGCAGAGTGCAACAGACTGTTGGTTGACACTGGAAGTCACAGCATTCTGATAATGACCTCTGACTTTATGCCTTCAACTGTCAACTACGAACTTTCTTGACTGTTGCCGAGTAGGGAGGACTGGATCCTGCGGGAGAAAAAAATATTAGGAGCAGGTAGTTTTTGGTTCACAGATGGATCAAAAACACCTTCCGGTTCTGGTGTAGGTGTTTTCAGTCGCATACCTAGGATAGAGATATTAACCTTCCTAGGAACCTATGCGACTGTATTTTGAGCGGAAATTAACCCTATTGAATTGTGTGCGCAGAGATTGGAAGAATCCAACCTCATACACAAGTCAATAAAATTATTCTCGGATACTCATGCGGTGTTGAGAGCTCTTGGCTCCTACCGAGCAACGTCTAAATTGGTAGCAAATTGCCAAAAACGACTCTCCTCAGTAGAAATAGGTAACAGATTGTCTCTGGTCTGAATTCCTGGCCATACTGGCCTGGAAGGCAATGATGCCGCTAACTCTCTTGCAAAGTAAGGTGCTGCAAGGAGCTTCATCGGACCAGTACCAGTCATTGGTATCGCTTAAGGCTTTGCTAAACAAAGATTAAACACCTGGATGGCAAGAAGATTTATGGACTTCAGGCAGAATCTTCCAGGATTCGCTCACTCCAAGGCGTTTATTCACCCTTCGAAGCTTGATACCAAACAGTTTTTGGACTACACTAGGGACGAACTACGATGTCTAACAGGCCTCCTAACAGGTCACTGTCATGTGACTGTCATCATATGCAGAGATTTGGACTGTTGGAGGACGTGTGTTGCCTCTGTTTGGAAAATGATGAAACAGCAGAGCACATACTTTGTGCCTGTCCCGCTGGGAACCGAATCAGGTTTTTAGAGTTCGGCAGAGCCGTACTCTTACCATCTGACCTGAAAGACCACTCACCATACAAACTAATCGGCTTCGTTAAGAAGCTGGGTTTATTTGGTCGAGGGTGAATAGGTTTGGGCCACAATAAACCCTTGCAGGTTGCGGTGGAGGAGCGAATATACCCACTCACTTTGGACCTAACCTAATATGTGACAAGCACGTGCTCTGCTATCTAGCTTACCTCAAATCGGTTAACTTTGACGATGTTTTCGTCGATAGTTGCAGTTTTTGTATGTCCCGCAAATGCATCGTCTTCCAATCTTTTGCGGCCACATTGAAATTCAGCTACCCAAAATTTCACTGTGGTGAATAATGGTGCAGAGTTTGCATACACAGAATCCAACCCATCTTTGATTTACCTTTCAAAAACAAATATTTAATGAAAGCTCGATACTTGATTTTGTCCATTTTCATAAAAACACTCCCACCAACTCACACAAATGACTGTTACAAAACAACTGCACGTCCAAAATGGCTGAAACTGTGGTGAAAAACTGTCAACAGATGAACAACTTAATTCACTAGCTTTTATTTACGAGAGCTGATATCTTCATGTTGAGATCGGAAACTTTTTAGACCACTCTCGTATTTCTACTGGAATTATATCTGAAATAATCTTTCGCAAAAGTGTCCTTTACATAAAAATGTCATTCATTATTTTAATGTTATGCTTATGTAGTATTTCAAACAAGTATTCCGTTATTTTTCGACAGGTACTAATCTAATAAGTAGAATTTGATGGAAATTGTGTGTATTAATGGCACTTTGCAAACTTAATTTTGAAGAATGTTGAGCATCGCCTAAAGATGTCGTTAAAAATTTAGGCGGGTCTTCTCCTCTACCACTTCTGGGTGTGACTGATTTTCAGGTCAGGCATACGTTGGTTGATAAACGGAATATTTGAAAGAATGCAATAAACTCAGTGAATACGACGCACCTTGTATAAGGAGTCACACTCTGTGAGCGGGCTTGTTTCATTTTTCTTTCGCTTTGCTAAAGAACTATTATAGAAATTCTCGGACTCAACTATTTCCCGTCCCGCACGGTGCGAAAAATGGTCAATGATACCGTTAGCGCCGTTTAAATGTATCGGAATTTCTGGTAAAGGGCATGACCCGCAATCCATTTTTAGGTTAAAGAAAAAAATATCACTTTGATTACTTTTAACCCTAATTTTACAGAATGAGTTTCTACTGCTTATTATTGACAACAAAATGCGGAATTCGAGACATCACAAGACTATTGTTTCTACTTTTTGTCACAGAATATATGAGGGAGTTTTTGAATTATTGTTATGGAAATATGTCGATGAAAAGTTGGGAATTTTCTTAAAAATAAAATATTCAAAATGTTCCAGGTTTTGGGTAAAAACTTTTTATTTTCTTTTGTAATTCTCAAAATTTTCTCTTGACAAACAGCTAGCCAAAATATAATATATTCCAAGATTCTAGAGCTGCCAGATAGATCAATTCAACTAATATTTTGACAATTTTTTCTTAGAATATGACAGTATCAATGCAATGTGTTAGTCTAGTTCACAACCTGAAAGTGGTGAAAAATACAGATAATGGTCGAAAAATACGTGCGATGGCTCATGATAACTAGAACAATGCGCAGATAAAAAATTGTAAAAACTATAAACAAATTAAGATGTAAAAAAAGGATTTTGGTTTTTGCAAATATTTAAAAAACTAAACAATTAAGAAATTTAAAAAAAGATCCTTAAGAAGAGGAACTTTCCAAAAAATCCCACTTTCCGAAAGTTTATCTCTATTATCTATAATTTTAATTTACTGCCAAAAATAGGCCTCCGCGGGTGAATTTGGGGATGCGGTATCTAAAGCGAGTATGTTACAAAAAATATTTTTTCAACTATTTAAATATAATTATAAAAATTAGGGTATATTCTGAATCTTTTAAAAAATTGATTCTCGTTGGTAAAAATCTTCAAGTGAATTATTGAAAAAGCTAGGTAATTATAAATTCAACTTATCAGATACACGAATGCAAATACATACTTGAATATGAATATCAAATAAATATGCTGTATATAAGTAGTCCCACGGTAATTTAGAAGTGTATATAAATTATAACAAGTAGCCACATTTTCTGCTACAAAATTGTCCATATCCAATCCTTCTAGAGGAAATTCTATGACCACATTCAATTTGCCCTCTAAATCTTTCCGTTGGAGAGAATATTTTCAAATGAATTACTAAAATATGGGGAAACTTGTGGATTGATAGAGACTTTGTGCATTTTCTCCTTTCCTTGCACTTCGAACACGTCGATTTTTCATTTCTATCCAAAGTTTCTTCTCTTGTGAACGAATCCAAGCATTGCCACAAACTTAAACGGGATCAAAGGTTACTGATGAGTTTCCACAGTGTGTGCATTTCTTCGTGGATTTCACTTGACCAACGAAATTATCTACAATCTTAGAGTTATGCATCTTCAAATATGTGAGCCATGACTATTGTTTACTTTTTGCTGTCGCTCAATTTTTCGTCAATCTCCGTTAAGATCAGTTTAGGTTTCTCATTAATTCTTTTGACGTCTTCATGTAAACCTTTAAAAGATAACGAAGGAACTCCTGGGCGTCTTGATGGGCATTACCCATGAATCGAGGAGCAAAACTTTCAATCTGATTTTTTAAGACACCACAACTCCTTGATGACTTCTGCAAACGCTTTGATTAAAGCACCCTCCATACTAGAAATACTTGTATTGATATCTTCCATGAATTCATCTATTTTCAAATATTCCAATAACCATCTCGTGTTTGATAATCATTGGATTACGCTGTCAATGAAACAGGTGTTACCAATAGTTTCAACCCATTTAGCCCAAGGGTTTCAACTGAAGAATTTATTGCTGGACAATTCAAAATATCTACAAAAACCATTTCAGAATTTTGCTGAGAGAAAGTTTTTTTCCATTTGCTTTTGTTTTAATTCCATGAAGTGGTTTGTTATTACTTCTCTTTTCTTTGTAAAGTTGTTTTTCAGGAAACATGTAAATTTCATCAAGTTTTTTAGAATCATAACAATAACAATATTTTACGTGACTTGCATCTTCATTGAAGACCACAAAAATGTTCAAATAATTTTCCAAATGATGTTTCTCTTCGTTGTGCTTTTTTTAATAAGTGTATTCAATAAGATCACATTATTGAAGTTTGAGAAATTCGCAATTTGCAATTTTTTATGTACTAAAAAACTGTTTCATTACATTTTTCTAGATATCATGCCGAATTGAGTGTTTTTACGTTTCTAACATATATTTTGAAGGTATTACTTGTGTCTCTTTGGAATTTTAGGTGAAAATTTTTTAGCTGAAAAAATTACCATTCACCATTATTTTAAAACTACTTGACTACAAAAATTTCAGTAAACTGGAAATCTCGTTCTGCATTTCTTTCAGAGACAGATTATTGAACTACGCTTTCATACCCAATGATACTTTTTCTTTCCCTCTCAGTGCTTTCTTGTCACATTACGGAAATGAATAAACGTGATATTAACGTAAAAATTGATTCTGTCACGTTTTAGAGAGCGACTATTAAGAAAATTAGAATGCGAACAAAATGCACCACAAAACAAAACATAACTTTTAATAAATTGAGGCTATAGCTGCACATGTTTTGCATTATGAATGCAGGTTTACTGTTATTATCCGTTATTAAAGTGAGAAATGATTGAAATGTATAAATCAATGGGCTTGAAGCAACGAAGAAAGTATGTAAGAAAGTTGAGGGTACGTTTACAGAAATCTGTATATACTACAGTTGGTACAACAAAAGATAACACATGCGTTAAATATGTGATAAACAACATACTTTTATAAAACAATCAACTTTTACTTCAGTCACCAAGAGCTCTTAGTAGAATGGTAGCTTAACTCAGTCCATCGAAGAGAGATAAATTATACAAATGCGTGAGACGTCGGCAATTTCTTATATTTTGAGACCCATTGATTACGTATGACTGAAGTTTATTAACAGATGATATTATTACAAAAATTCAACGGTGTGAGGTCTTTTATACTACACGAATATAGTCTTGAGCGGCGGTGTAGTAAATCATTTTCAAGCAGCTGTTCCATAGGTGTACATAATTGAGTTGGTTGAAAAGTGAAAAACATAGTATTCATTTCAAACATCAAACAACCAAAATTGTTTTTACTTTCAAATTGGGATTAAAATGAACAGTACTTTCTATGGAAAGCACTTTTTAATGTATTACGTACATATCTGCACAGCTTACGTGATTAAATCAGACATACTTGAGATATTTTCAACTTTCACTGTAATAGTGCTTCAATTAGGTACTTTATTACCTGAAAATTATGAATTAGTGATAAAGCCATTGCGTCCTAATCATTAATATTTCAATGAAAAGAAAGACGGATTGAATTTCAAAATTAACTCTTAACAAAGATGTGTAGATCATGCAAAAAAGTTACTTTCAGACAAAAACTCGAATAAACTACTTTCATATAAATATTGATTTACACGAAAAAAAACTTCCAAAACAACTACTTTTATATTAGTCAGTGGGCTATGATTGAAGACAGGTAGTAAACAAATCTAAAGACATGAACTTTGAATGTTCAAGCCCGTCTCGGATATACCTCACAGTAGGTTGAATATCAGAATATTAGCCGCATATCAGAAAGCAACTACTCTCCTGGCTAATACCACGAAGGGCGTTGGAGTATATCCGACAGGCGTCAGTGCAGGAATCTTCACAGAAAATTTCCTGCATATGCAATTGACAATACAACAAAAAGAGTCGACCTTCAATTTTGGAACGGGCACACTTGTAATTGCAATACAACTTTCAATGGTATTGCATATGCAAGACATTTTTTGTGAAGAGTCCTGCACTGACGCCTGTAGGATATAATCCAACGCCGTTCGTGGTATAAGCCAGTGGAGTAGTTTGTTTTCTGATAGGGGTCAATCCATTCAACCTACTGTGTAGATATATCCGACACGGGCTGAACATCTAAAGTTCATTTCTTTAGATTTGTTTACTGCCTGTCTTCAAGCATAGCCCACTTAGTAATAAGAAAGTTTTTTCCTTATTCAGAGGAATCGGGCAAATTTCGGATATGCAGTTGGTTAGTACCTTGTCCACTAGATGGAGTGACAATTTTGAAGTTCGCTCCAATTCTAAATGAAGAATGAAATAATCTGAAAGACTTATGATTATGGAATATCATTGACTATAGATCGATAACGGTCACTATTTTGTACTGACAAGTGGATAAGGAGCCCAAAATAGGTCTGCAAGTGTGCCCGTTCAGAAATTGAGGATCGACTCTTTCATTTGTATTGCTAATTGCATATGCAGAAAATTTTCTGTGAAGATTCCTGCACTGACGTCTGTCGGATATGACCCAACGCCGTTCGTGATATCAGCCAATGGAGTAGTTGTTTTCTGATAGGCGTCAGTCCATTCAACCTAGTTTATAGATATATCCGAGGGGTGAACATTTAAAGTTAATTTCTTTAGTTTCAATTTGAAGCCGTTTCACAGCGATTTGAATCAGATATGAATTGCTACGTTCGCCTAGGCACCGCTCCTAGTATTTCATATTTCGTAATCATCACAACAATAGACTCACTAATTCTCTCTCCAACTCCTATAATGCTCTTTCTGATACCAAAGCAAACATATCTTGTTCTCTGGCTGCTCCCTTTGGTGCACTTTTATTGTCTCATTTAGGCACTGAAATCTTTTACCCAGTTCAGAGACTTGCTCTCAGTTAGGTCGAACCAAGCACAGTTCAACAAAATTCATGTAAAAACGTATGCTTTTCAGTAATTCTTGATAGAAATGTTTGTTTCTCAAATTCTAAAGTATACCTTGGATTCTCTATCCTAGACGTCTTTATTTCTGATAATTAGATTAGCCCTTCATGAGATATTATATGGCATATTATATTCATTTCATGAATATGTGAACAAACGGTAAATACCACATTTGAGAGTATTCAGAGGCGCTATGTTAGGTGATCGTGTGGGCTCTCCTGAGGTGCCACATATGCGTTTGTCCAATTTTTTGGATAATCAACCAACCTAAATGATTTTCACAGACGCCGACGCTGTGATGATGATTTGAGGGTCGTGTTGAGTTGTCATTATGAAGTAGGATTGTCCCAGATAATAGTGAATATTAAGGTGATGGCATTAATTTTTGATTGAACAATAATTGAAAAAAACTTAATCATAATTCTTATTTGAATGAAAAGATCTAGAAACAAAATTTTGAACTTTCTGTTGCTGCGAATGAATATGCTGCCAGGTTAGCACCAAGTCAGAGAACCGTGTTCAAAGTGGTTAATGAGTTGTAAAATTTGGATGGATTCAATGCAGGAATTTGACAGGACTCAAACTTAAAACCATTTCATGGATAAGAATCTAATTGGTGCAATATCATTGCAGTAGACCTGATTATTGTAATAATGCTTTTAGAAATGACAGTTTTTATGCAACATAGAACATATATTTGGGTAGAGTATCTGACACTTGGTCATGAATCATTGTATAGTAAAAAATGAGAGATAAAACTTTCTGTTTTTTATCACATATTTCATTTGTAACTGACGTTATCTCATTTTCATCCTATAAGAACATTTCAAAAGTGATACAATAAACTTCATGTATCAGTTTGAAAATGTCCTTATAGCACGAAACTGCATTAACGTTAGTTACAACTGAAAGTGGTAAAAAAACATAGAAAAATTTCATTTCTCATTCTTCATGATTATTTCCTACCACGTATTCACGGCTACATCAATCGATACATTGTACAGTGTGCTTGTATGAAATATGAAAATGATATTATATTTTTATTTTGCATGCATAGTGATCGGCAGCCCTATTTTTTTGTATATTTTGATTTATATGTATATAGGATTATGAGTAATCAGGGTTTTAGGTGAAGAATGAGAATTTTTCGGATATGGCTTTCTAGAGAGTTTAGATTTTTGTGAAAGGACTGATATTCAGCACGAAATGGACTATCCTATACGAATTGTGATAAATATTGGTTTCAATACTCACCAAATGAAGTATCAATTATGTTGAAACTTGTGGCACATTGATTTTGTGAAAGTTGATATTTGAATGTTGACTGTGTTTGATATGGATCTTTCAGTAATGACTTGTTGACATATGGATAACCTATCACAACGTTTCGGTGATTATTATGGAAACTTGCTTTATGTGAAGCTTTCGCTTCAAATTTTCAGTGAACGTTTGGCCTGTGAAACTGTTTTTAGTGATGATCTTTCAAACTTTGTTATCATGAAGCTTTCTATCTTGAGTTGTCAGTATGCATCTGGTCTAATATTTGGTGGTACCAATTGTAAAAACACTATGTTCATTCGTAGTTGAAGGCTTCGAAATAGTTGACTTGGAGGTGGTTTACTATCAGTGATTTTAACGTCTCATTCTTCTGTATGAAATGTTATCTACAGTTTACTATAAAGACAAACTGAAGCTGGTTAAATCAATACGCATTTAGAACTTACTAACTTTATTGCAGAATGTATTGTGAAAGATCCACGAAGATATCATGTGCAGTGCGACTTCTTATCATGGATTTTAATGCCTACCTATTTTCCTTTTGTAGGAGCCTCAGCCTTAGTCACGTCTTCGGCAATATTATTTCATAGATAGTTAACCTTTAACTACACGCGCCGGTGTAAAATGTACACCACTCTAACTAAAACCACCGCCATTTTTGAATACGAACAGTTGAGCCGCCACCGCGCCACCTAACCTTTGTTTACTATCTAAGTCATCGCCACATCCAGTATCGGTGCAGCAGCCTGATCAGTAAAATCGTTGTGTATCGAAATTAGCAGCAATCCATCGTGGTGCCTAAAATACACCACGCGTGTACTTTGTATCATGTAAGTATACATTTAATTATTGTACATATTCCTGGTCTCTGGGTATATATTTTTATGTATAAATATATTTTTGATATTTTGTCATAGAATGATGGCTTTTTAGTACGTACCTATTTTTTATAATAATAAAATTCCTATCAATGTAGCTGGAAAAATGAATGCTCCTTTGTTTTTTGTTTCTAAACCTGTAAACATTTGTCAAATGTTTGTTGAGATGTTGTTGGTATTTCCGGAAACGGGAATATGCATGTCAACGCCTTGCGAGCACGTTCCTTTCCTTGTTATTTCAATTCATGATAAGTGCAAATAATAAGTGAAAACCTATTCTAAATAAATAATAAATTTTTAAAAAATCGCAAATAATTTGATTTTATTCGTTTATTTCTTTTTTAGGGATCGAGTAAAAGTAAGACATTCAAAACGTCTCACTGATGATGAGCTTCAAGAAATGGCTCAAGCAATATTTGATAACGAGTCTGAGGAAGAAGTAGGAGGAGATGCAGATACGTCAGAGGAAGAGTTCATAGAAGAAAATGTTGATACGTCAGATGAAGAATACAAAGAAGAAAGTGATCACAGTTTGACCTCAGTAGAAGAGTTCAGCGAAGAAGATGAAGAAGGAAATAACTCACATAATACTGACCATGTTGAAGATTACTACGTGGCTAAAGATAAAAAAACTCTATGGAAGAAAAACCCTATTGTGAGTAAATATAGCAAAACGAACAAAAAAAATGTAGTAAAAATATTTCCTGGGCCAAAAACATATGCAAGATCTCTCACAGATGAGAGGATAGCATTTGAAAAATTGTTTACTGGCGATATTATTCAAAATATTATTGATTGTACAAATCTGGAAATTGAAAAACTGCGACCCACCTATGAACGACGAGATGCAAAAAATGTTACACATAATGAACTTTTGGCTTTTTTTGGGCTATTATTTTTGGCAGACCTAAAAAAGCAAAATCACACACATTTTCTTGAATTATGGTGTACTGATACAAAAATACAAGAACCGACAGAAAAAAGACTGATAAACTTGCGCCCATTAGATTTGTGTTGGATCGATTTGCAGAAAACTGTGAGAAAAGTTGCTGTCTAGGCGCTGAGATAACAATTGATGAAATGTTAATATCTTTTAGAGGAAGATGTAGTTTTATACAATACATCCCAAGCAAACTAGCAAAATATGGGTTGAAGGCTTTTGTGTTATGTGATGCGCGAACTTTCTATGTAACAAACTTTAAAATATATTGTGGAAAACAGCCAGAGGGCCCCTATCAAAACTCAAATAACCCATCTGGTACTACTCATCGGTTGCTCCAGTCCTGGAAAGGAAAGAACAGAAACCTTACCTGTGATAATT
>WOGN01002503.1:366-16620 GCA_015342105.1 Leptinotarsa texana
ACAAACTCAGATGACAGAATGATTTGTTTAGATAAAGGACCATAACCTTCCCTAACATGTGACGTCAACACTAACGTGGCGTATTTACACTTACTTACTCATTTTGAAAAGCGTCTGTAGACAGCAAGTTCCTAGTATATATACTTGTCACTCTACACAATAAAAGTCAGCACGTTACATTTATTTCAAATTTATTGAGTATATGATTGTTAATGAAACAAAAACTGACAGTTGATACAATCATAACTACAAACCCACCGTCACAAGTGTGACTTGTCAGAAAAGGATACAATGATTTTTGTGACCTACCTACGATTTCGTATAAGCACACACCAATGTTTATATTTGGAAAAGATTCTTTCCCATCTATCAACATGTGTATAAAGTTGGGTCAATATAATTGCATGCTTAGAGTTTATGCCAAACCAAAAGCAAATCGGTATGAATATTAGTGTTTCTATTCATCTTTCTGACGGTATTACTTTTCTCTAAACCAACTTCCTGATTCAATAAAAAGAAGAAGAGACATACGAGTAATTGAACACGAGCGTAAAGCATGAACATGGATTGTGGTTATGGCTATAATGTTTTAAATTATGAACGTACTAAAATGTTTGAAATTCCTGAGAAACAAGACGTTCATCAATAAACATGCATTGAAAAACACGTTGAGAAAATTTAACGACGTTGCTACGGACGATATACCAGAAGTATCAACGGCTTCCATCAAGAAAGCTTTGAAATTCAATGGAGTCAGTTATGAGGATGGTTACACCTGTTTCATTGCGCCTTGCACGTTATGCCATAAACATGATAAGACGGTGAAATTGTCGAAACTTTACATTAACAAAACCACAGGTATATTTTTGTGATATATCTGAAATGTGGGGTTAACGCTATTTCTTCCAGGAATGTTCATGTGCTCCAGTTGCAAGAAATCGGGACCATGGGCTACTTACGAATCAACGCTCAGTATTAAAAAAAGTAAAAAAGGCAGGTTAAAAGTCGAGGAGGAAACTATTTCTGAAACGGAGAAACTCAGAATAGCTCTCGAGGAAATCAGAAATTCTACAAATGAATTGAAGTTATTGGAGGAAGAGCAATTACAGTCTGTTTTGAAGAAATTCAAGTTACCTGTAAGATGTGTTTTGTTGTCTGTAATTGTATTGGTAATTCATTACGATTTCATGAAAATCACTTATTCCCGTTCAGTTAGGTTAGGAGTCACACGGTAAAAGGTAAGGCCTCGTTAATCCTTAGCTCGCACAAGTTTCGACTTCTGAGGGTCGTCATTCGTAGAAGTGCAACAGCTGATTAACGGAATAACAGATTTTTTTTAAACAGTTTGTACTTCAAACATTCGTTTTGGATATCGTTCAACAAAATATATGAAAGAGTAGGTACTAATATAAAAACATCATTATATGTTTTAGGAGAGATGCTGATTATGAAGAAATATTTAGACAGATTTGATTCTTATCAAATGTATTACAATACCAGCCTAAACAGTAATATTAAACTTCCTCTTCCTTCTACAACTTTGATTAAAAAATCATTCATTTACAATGGATGTAAGATATACAATCACTCACCTGTCAGAATCAAGAATCCCTTACTGAATTTTAAAAAGCAGTAAAGAACCTTTTGATTATCATAATATGATTGTTAATTTTCTAATTAAAATTTTTATACATTTTTTAGGCTTATATACAATTATTTGTGGTCATATTATATCATTGTATAATATTTTAATGTATTGTGTAATATTTTATAATCATTGTATAATATTTTTAGTGAACTCAATATAATTATTGTTTTTAGGTGATTTCAAACTCAACTTTTGAATCTCTAGATGTAAGGATAGACGAGAAACAGACTTCTTTATATTTCCCACTGGAAAACGTAGAATCTGAAATAGTGGGTTATAGAAAAGTTCACAGTCGTTCAAATGAGGATATTGTCATTCCTGGCCCTACGTACGGGGGTTTGTTAACTGGAAAAGCCCCTAAAAACAAAGATTTAGCCATTCTAGTTCCCAACGTCTCTGACTTCCTCGTGCTTGTCAATTCCAAAGTTAATGCCAATATTGTCTGTTTACCTAACGGAGTAAATAATTTATCGCAGTATGTCTTACCAAGTTTGGAGAGGTTCAAAAAGTTGGTTCTGTGGTTCGCGTCGGACACCAAATCTTGGCAAGCCACTCGGTCTTTTGTGAAGAAGCTGGGTGAAAAACGATGTCAACTTGTGAGGTAAGTAATAAAAAAAAATTATAAGTTTTCAATAGATAGAAAGATATGCTCAATTGTCTCAAATGGTAATATTGGCAAAGTCAACACAATTACATTAATAGTCTTCCTATACATTCCATAGTAAAACATAGTTTAAAAGTATCTGATCTGTTTGCCAAGCACTTTTCATCAGTTTACACAACTCACAATCTAAATCCTAATTTGAATGATTTTGAAATTGAATCAAAACTTAACGTCTCTTCTTACCACATTTCAATTTCAACAATTTACGAGAAATTACCCAATCTTGATATAAAGAAAGTTCCAGTTCCTGACATTATTTCACCCATTGTCTCGCCCTCTCTTCTATATTTTCGATAAATCCAGATTATGGGAAACAATCTTATGTCACCCCAATATACAAATCGGGTACTAAGTCAGACATTATTAATTACCGACCGATACGTATTCTCAGTACAATTCCCAAGATATTCGTGAACATTCTGGCAGATTACCTTACCTATAATTGATCTGGCATCATAACTGAACAACAATATGGTTTTTGTGCTGGGAAATCGACTGAATTAAACCCACTTCCTGTCGGAATCTTTGGAGAAGGGCTGCCAGATTGATTCTGTGTACACTGACTTCTCTAACACGTTTGACAGGGTCAACCATAACCTCTTACTCCAAAAGCTCAACAGATATGGTGTAGGTGGGGTACTACTGGAATGGATTAGTAGTTATCTTACGAATAGGACTCAAATGGTTAGAGCAAATTACATTACTTCACTTTATTCGAAGTAACCTCTGGTGTTCCGACATTATTCATTGGATGCCCATAGGCTTCAGTCTGACCTTGACAATGTATAAAATTGGTGCTCCTTAAATGACATGGACTTGAATGCCACAAAGTGCCACGTCAAGTGCTTTTATCAGTCCCATGTACCTTCTACCACTTTTGATTACACTTTAAATGGTCATGTCTTGGAGTCTGTTAATCATAATAAAAGACCTTGGGGTTGTTCTTGATCCCACCTTGAGGTTCAGTCTACATATATCCACGGCTAACCTACAAATTCACTGATCCAACTGTTATTAAAGCCCTTTATTGGTCCGGCCACACCTGAAGTATTGTTCTTCTGTCTGATCCCCTTATTGTGTATTAAGAACATCGAAAATGTCTAACACAACTTCCTCAGATACGTAGCATATAAATCAGGTGTTCGTTGCGAGTATGAATTTTTACTGCAATCTCTGAGCATGTCCTCCCTGGAAACTAGAAAGAAACAGAGAGATCTGACACTACTTTTTAATATTATTAACGGCAAATTCAGTTGTGCTGAACTCTTAGAAAAAAATTATCTACATGTTCAAAACTGCTCAACTCGACAGCAACAAACATTTTACTTACCATTTTATTGTTTGAACCACACATTCAATATCTGCATTCCAAGAATCTTACAATTAGCCAATAGTAACTTTGATCTTGAGATGTTTAACATCTTGCATCATTTTAAAACTTAATTACGGAATACTGTGATTTAATGTTTAGTTTATGGTAGTATATGTAGTGTATGTTTTTTGTAATTCTATACTCTAAAATTAACCTCTTTTTAAACTTTGCTCGTAAATAAATAAATAAAAAAAATCGTTTGTCCACAGAAACCTGTTTTCTCTCTTTATTTCTCTCCTATGAAAAGCAACCGGCCTCAGAACAATCTATTTTTGAAAATAATTCATCCCTTGTGAATAATAACATGATTTTCTATAACTGTATATATTTTTAGACCAGCCGATAAATATCAGCTTCCGCACATAAATACTAACCAAGATTTCAAAACTATCATCAACACAGCTCAGCCGTTATGGCATAAATCCATCACCACTTTTGCTTCATTGAGAGCAGACGTTCTTTCAGATCTCCAAAATATTGATAAGGTAAGTCTCAATAAATATTCTTATTAAAAAACAAAAACGTTATTTCAAAAAGTCTGAGTCTGTTTATTCTATCCCATCGTAAGAAATAAATCTATTGGAGTACTTGTATTATGTTTTGTTTTTTTTATTATTACTCAAGTTTTGCAGCCATGTTCTTAGGTTCAAGGTGTCAAATGGAAGCGTTTTCCAGCACTGAATAAAACTCTGAAGGGCCACAGAAGCGGCGAACTGACTGTGTTGACTGGTCCCACAGGTAGTGGGAAGACTACATTCATCAGCGAATATTCTTTAGATCTGGCGATGCAAGGGGTGAGACTTGTGGTTTGTCTACAGTTAAGTTGTTTACCTAAGCTGTGCATTTTGTTGACTAGGTCAATACTCTGTGGGGTAGTTTCGAAATCAGGAATGCTAGACTGGCCAAGACCATGTTGCAGCAGTTGTCGGGAATCCCTCTAGACCAGAACTTGAACTTGTTCGACATTTGGGCTGACGAATTCGAGAAGTTACCCATCTATTTCATGACGTTCCATGGCCACCAGAGCATCAAAGTCGTGATGGAGGTGAGTGTGTTGATTGTCCACATAATTGTCTTCATGATAATATCTTATCATATCCAATGAATCGTCCAGTGAATCTTTATAGTAAGAGGAAATTCTTATCAAATCTAGATATGCTTCATTACTTAAGATTTGACAATCTTATTGGTAGTCAGGTAAAGTAAAACATGTATATGGGACATTAAATTAATAAATACAAACTATTGTATATAGACAGAACAATATTGAGTCCAATTGGAACAGATACAAATATAAGTACATGAATATCAAGTAAATATAAATATAAGGAGAATTTAGTTTTTTTTTTCATTTCACGATCATGTCATAAAATTTTAATTGAGATAATGACTTCACTGAATTACCAACTAGCAAACAATAATGTTGATACAGCACTGTAGTCTGTTTGATATTGTCAAAGATTAATAACGGTTAAACATATAATGAGAGAATAGAAGATAAAATTCAACTATATTGGAATCAGCATTTCAGAAAATGGTTATTTTTTCAATGAGTGCTTGAATCTTCTCTCTTCTTCAATAAATTTTTGTGGCTGTTGTTGAACTGCTGAACATTTTTCATCATGGACAGCTTGCAGCTTTAAAATTTTCCATTATTTTCGATTATACAGTGGGTCCGCAAAGTATGGAATACATTTTACACCAAAATTTCATTATACAGGGTGATCCATATTAATGTGACGACGTCATCGATATTTTTTTTAAATGCAACAGTTTTAGATAATCCATAACGAGATGATTCTGAAAAGGTATGATACTTGGGGTCTAACGGACCCCGGAATTTAACAATCTGTTTAAAAAAAATCTGTTTTCCGTTAATCAGCTGCCGCCCCCATTCGAACGACAACTCTCAGAAGTTCAGAAACTTGTGCGAGCTAAGGACTAAGGAGGTCTTACCTTTTAACGTGTGATTCCTAACAATGGGAAAGTAATCCAAAAATGAATACATGACTTTATTTTTTCAATGTTTTTTAAATGTAGTCCTTGTTGTAGTTGACGGTACCGTGCTAACAAGCATTTCTTATTAATTTAAAAAAAAACTAGGCGAACTCAGATGGAAGTGTGATGGAAGTCAGCAGTAAGTAAGATTGAAAAAAAAATTTCGAGAAACTGGTACACTTGAAAATGCACGCAAATCAAGTCGTCTTATTGTAAATGATGATACAAAACTAGATGTTCTACTTGCTTTTGAAGAAGATGTGCACACTTCGTAAGGTTAATCGTGATTTTGATGTAAGTAAAACAACTGGCATCACTTTAAAATCGAACCACTATAGTAGCTAAACGAAGATGATCCAGATAGAAGAATAGAATTTTGTGAAGCTATGATGGATAACTGTCACCGAGACCGTCTTTTCATAGAAAATTTTATTTTTTTTCTAAAGAAGCCACTTTTACATTAAATGGTGGGGTGAACCGTGAGAATTATAGTTACTGTGCCAAAAAAACCACTAGATGCGTGAGCATCATACACAATACCCGCAAAAGGTAAATGTATGGGCTGGCATTGTAAGAAACAGAATCATTAGACCCTACTTTTTCGACGGTACTTTAGACGGGCCAACATACTTTCAGTTTTTAAGGGGATATCCTGTACTTTAATTAATTTATTCCCCAGTAGAATTAAGCCTGGAAGTTTTAATGAAAGTTTATGGTTTCAACAGGATGGTGCGCCTCCACATTATGCTGCAGATGTTTGAAGGTATCTCAACCAAATGTTTACAAACTGATGGATTGGTAGACGTGGACATTGAATGGCCAGCGAGGTCGCCAGACTTAAATCCGTTGGATTACTTTATGTGGGGCCATATGAAGAATGTTGTTTATAAAAAGAAACCAGCAAATATTCGAGAATTAAAAGAGAGAGTTCGAACAGAAACAAACAACATTTCTCAAGAAATCATAAACAAGGTTCAACAAGAATTTATTCAATGTTTAGGTTACTGTGAAATACAGCAAGGACTACAATTCGAACATTTAAATGTATTTATTACTGGATTACTTTCCCATTGTTGAATTAATCATTAGAAAAAATATAAAATAATTAATTTCTACTTTTATTAGATATCAATAAAATTTATTTTCTAAGCGCACATTTTTCAAATTCTGGTCGTTATGGATTATCTAAAACTGATACCAAATACAGGGTGTTGCATTTAAAAAAATTGCCGATGACGTCATCACATTAATATGGATCAACCTATATAATGAAATTTTGGTGTAAAATGTAGAATATTAAAATTAAAAATCGATTTGTTTCAGGTTTTTGTAAAACGACCTTTAGTTTGGGAAATATCCAATCCATACTTTGAGGACATACTGTATGGTAATGACAACAGTGAAAATCAAAATGAATCTTATTAGTAAATTTTGAATGTATATATCATCAGGATTTGTGCGTGAGCGTGTATTGCAAACATTCTTACTTGCAGGCGGTGGAGCATGCCACATATGTGTACGACATCTCGCACGTGATCATCGACAATCTGCAGTTCATGATGGGCACGTCGGAGGAGCAGAAACACATGGACCGGTTCTGGAAACAGGACGCGATCATCGGCGCGTTTCGAGAGTTTGCGACCAAGAAGAACTGTCACGTGACGCTCGTCATCCACCCGAGGAAGGAACGAGACGATGAGGACCTGACGACGAGTTCGATCTTTGGCGGGGCGAAAGCATCCCAGGAAGCGGACAACATACTGATAATACAAGACAAGAGGCTGACTGCTGTCAGAGGAAAAAAATATCTGCAGGTGAGAGTAGTTTCTTTTATGTTAATTTTTTTAGTGGCAAATTACAAGCACTACAGGAAAATCCATAAGGTGCTCTAGGAGCAGTCCCCTTTTTATTTCTTATCCATCTTATTAGGTGCTCTTTTTCATATACCCGTTTATTACCTTTCCTTTTTTTTCAAGATCTTCCCCCCCCCTTTTTCACTTCTACTTTTTGTATTTTTATTTCGCCCAATTCATTTTTTATTTCTATTCTTTTTCATTAGCTACCTCTTTCAGATTGGTTTCTATCTGTTACTCCTCTGCTTTTCTTTCATCCCCTTTTCTGTTCTTGTTCCTCTTCATTTCACTTATTTACATTTTTCTTCCTTTTGCGTCTCGGTTTTTTCATTCTTATCACTAATTTTTTTATCTTCACCGTTCATTTTTTTTTTTGATATTTGGGAATACTATCCCGATTTTTTTCATATGCCATGAATTTTTCACTTCATTCCCTCACATTAATTTCCAATTCCTTTTATGTCTTTTTCATTTATTTTTCTCCTACTTCTGCTTGCCATATTTCTCCTTTGTTCCAATTCTTTTCATTCATGAGATTCCTTTCATAATTTTCAGCTTCCTCGGGTTTACCAAAGTCTACTTTTCATTCTCAAAACTTTTCTTTTATCTTATATTTATATAATGCATCTTTTAGGTAGTGAAAAACAGATATAGCGGAGATCTGGGAATAATGCCCTTAGATTTCGACAAAAACAGTTTGAGTTATCAGCAAAAAAAGGCCAAAGAGAAGAAATCAGAAACCCATCTATCAGCAGAACAAACATCAGAATCCAAAGGTGATAATTTCGCATCAAATGTGTGAATTCTGTAGTTAGTTTTTGTTGATATATTATATTTTTTTACATACCACTATTAAATTTGTTTCACATAACTTTGGAGGTTTCATTTAGATATTTCATAGATCCTATCTGCTAAGCAGGTCTTGAAATTTGAAAAAATTATAGTTTTAGAGCTGACTGTGCTGCCATCTAATATACAGTACCTGAAGTTGGTCAGTTGAACTATTCGCCAACAGATAATGAAGTATAAATTTGAAGGTGCCATCTAGTATGCAGTACCTGAAGTTTATTAGTTGGACTATTCACCAACAGATGGCAATAAAAAAAATATAGAATTTGTTTGTGGCGTCATCTAGTATACATTACCTGAAACTATATTTATATAGTAGTTCTACTATAACCTAATAGATGGTGGTATATTGCATTATCCCACTCTAACGCCATCTAGTATCTAATAGCTGAAACTGGTGAACAACACGATGTTGCTATTCGCCAATAGATAGCAGTGTGCCATCTTGGTGTCTAAAGTCGTTCGGCTAGTTGACTCATCCTCCTTCCCATGGAACCCCTCTCAGCGTAACTAGCTATATCATTTCAAAGGAAGAGTTAGACTTCAACATGCAAATGATATAAAAAAAGTTTTGTATTTCAAGACAAAAATATCGATTGAAAATTTTAGTTGGAGTTCTCAATTACTATTAGTTTTCAAACAGTTTCTCAGATGGCACCACTTCTATACCACAATGTATTCCTCAGTATGATATTACAAAATATGAGCCACTATCAGAGTAACCAGTGACTCAAAGTAAAAGGTGGTGGTGGTGTCAATTTTTTCATCAAAATTTTGTACAAAACAAATTTCTGCAAGAAACAATCATTTCAAAACTAATATTTTCTAAACATGAAGACAGTTGCTGTGTGGAGTGGTTCCGTTAGTAGACCCTCCCACCATCCCATCTCTGCTTAACTACCTATATGATTTCAAAGGAAGAGTTTGATTGCAACACGCAAGTGGCGCCCTCTGTTGTTTTCAAAAAATATTTTGTCTTTTTACATTCTCGACAAAAATATTAGAATGGTTCCCTAAAATTTCAGTTGAACGCTCTCAGTTACTTTAGTTCCAAAATATTCTATCATCCTGGTATGAGATTATGAAATACAAGGCACCAACAGAGAAGTCAGTGACTCACATGGGATGGAGGGTTATTAAATTCTTTCGATGTTGATATTCGCCAATAGATGGCAGTGTGCCTTAAAGTGCCCTCTAGTATACAATACCTGAAGCTGTTCTTATGTTAGCTCAGCTATTGAAAAATAGATGGCGTGATCAATAAAACTACTTTTTAAAAAAACAATTATGAAAGTGGTTCATCTGTCAGACTGAAAAAAATGGTACATATAATTTAGAAAGTTATATTTATTTAAAGTCTGATTCCAGGAGTACAAAACAGTTTCGAAACAAGTTTTCGTTTCAAAGGAAAACAAGTATGTACTTCGAATTTTTGTCTACGACATACAATAATAAAATATCTATTCATTTGCCAAACTTAAAACTAATATGAAAATATTAAACAAATATTGAATTCTCAAATAAACCTTACTAAGGTGTGTACGTTCTAGTCAGTTATGGTCAAATAATAGTAATAACACTCTAATAATGAATTTCTGTGTTACATTAATATACTCTAAGGATTAAACACATTGATATCCAGTATCTTAAAATTAGATGGTTGTACTACAGGTTACTCGGCATCATGGTACTGGACCCTGAAATAATAAATAACAATAAATTACAAAAATGAGGTATACCTCCGATTCATTGAAAAAAACAGAGATAAGAGATTTATTTTCAAAAATTAATTTGTTTTTCTACTTCCCTATGAATATCAGAGGAATGGACCTTCTGAAGAAATATACAAAAATGACTGGCAAATCCACACTTCTTAAAACGAATAATTAAACCATCATCAAATTATTTTACATTCATGTGCGAATAATTCTTACAAAACAATAATTGAAAGTTGTTTCAACTACTATGTGGCCCCCGAAATTATTCTCAAAGGTAGTTTTGCCAAACAAATCAGACGTAGTCATTCTACAGTCGACGAAGGGACCTGCCCTAATCTTCAACAACACATACTGCATGAGTTCCAACCAGAACTCATGATGAAAACATCAACATTTCTAAAATATCTATCAAAAGAAACAAACATTCATTCCGTAATAGAAATCTTTCTTCTACCAAAATCCGTAAAAAGAGCATCTCATTATTATGAAAAAACTATCAACTTAAGCAGTTTTAAAAAATTAAATTACTGTTATCACTTTGAAACAAAATATTAATCAAACCAAAATAAATTTCTCAGCAAACCGAGTTGTAATTTTTCCATAATTACCTAAGAAATAAATACGTCAGAAAAATGTCTCACCTCTCTTTACCACTAAATCTCTTGCTCAACCGTCTTGACCTCTCCTGCATGCTGAGAGTGTAGCGTTGCACTTGTTTCCTGTTTACTCTCAATTCCTTTTCGTCCATCTCCCTCGCTTTTTCAACCTTCGCCATAAACCTGTTTATCAGATCCTTGCAATCCATGTTTTCTTCCGGCTCCCAACTGTTGTCGGAGTGACTGTACCCCTTCCAGGACACTAGGAACTCCCGTTTGCCATCCCGTTTGTGATGTACCTCCAGAATGCGGTCCACCTGCAATCAAGACAAATTATAACGTCACATAATTGGTCCTTCGAGCCGGATATCACCTCGAAGTCTTCGTTTTCGTCCCAGTTGGCCGGTTTGGGCTCCTTTTTCTCTTTTTTGGTCGATTTTTTGCCCTTCTCGGCCTTGCCCTTCTTCTTGCGCTCTTTGTATTCTACGATAAGATCTGCGCACTCGAGGGTGTCTTCAGGTTCCCAAGTGTCACTCTCTTCTTCATAACCTTTCCATCTGATCAAATAGTGTCGGACTCCTCCAATCATTTTCTCATCTAGTACGGATTCAACCTAAATAAATTTAAATGCTGACCATAAGGTAATTAAATTTTCAAAAGATTTCTTGTTGAACTAACAAAGAGAAAATCTTTACCTCATATTGACTTTCATCATCTTCGTCTTGACCTTCCTCAGAAGGTGCTTTAGGTGATTTTTTACCTTTCTTGTTTGATTTTTTCTTCTGTGAAAAAAAAAAACAATTTCAGCTATTGCGCTACTTGTTTGCACTTTGAAATTATGGTCATTACCTCAGATTCACTTTCTTCGACTTCATCTGCTTCAGGTTGTTCTTCTTCGGTAGGTATCTTAGAGGGCTTTTTAGATTTTCGGCCCGGTCTCTTTCTCTAAAAAAAAAAAACTAATTTGTATTATTGATTTACTGAAACTGTAATTAATATTATGTATTGAAAATCATGAAAATGAAATTTTAGTGCAAAGAGAGAGAGAGAATGTGTTATCCAAGATACAGGACCTTATTGAGAAACACTGCTAAAAAGAGAATATGTAAATAACTACATCCAGATAAATATACAGTTAAGTACATAATTATATGAAAATAATCACATCTAGGTAAAAATACACATACAGTGCAATCCATATGTATGGAATGAATTCATTTTTACCGTTATGATGTACTATATGAAAGAAACCTGAAACGTGTCGATTTTTATTCTTAAATTGACAATTTACAATATGAAAATATTATCCCCCTCCAGCACCCCTTCTGAATTATAAGCACCCCCTCGAAAATTTTAAATAGTAAAGGGGGTCGTGTGGCACATTGTTGGAAAGGGATTTTATTTAGTCCTCTGTTCACCAAAATAAAGTTTTTTCAAATTTCAACTCGTTCAGGAATGGAATAAACCATTTTTACAGTAAAGTTGAAATAATTTCAAAAACAACCGAACTGAATCAATGAACGTTTGCCTAAATTCTTTTTGTACACTTATCTGCTGTTTTTATTTGAACCAAAAAACGCAAGAGAGAAATTGAGGAATGTAGTAGTGTAGCATTTTCATTAACACCAAAAATATCGAGTAAATGTTATTGCTTTTTTTATAACTATTCAAGTAAATACAACAAATTAGGTATCATTGGACTTATATACAAAGGTTTAACTAATGACGTACAACACTGAAGACGTAGTTTGAAGAGAAATAACGCTGTATCGAAATAACGACTGTTTACATTCTAACCATTGCTTGAAGATACATGATTTTCTTCATACAACGTTCTAACAAAACTATTTCTTTTCAAACAACGTCATTAATGACTCGTTATCGATATATAATTAGGATCAACACTTGAAATAAATATTCGAAAAGTAATGGTATTTTTTTTTCAAGAAAATCGTTAGTGCGTCCAAATTGCAATATTAACCTGCCTTGGGGCTGTTAGATATTGTAAAATAAGTGAATTGAAAGCATTGTCTATACTTCAAACAATGATCTAATCATTGTCTAAGGATCTATAGACAATGATTGAAGTACTTTTACTTCTAGAAAAAAAATCTTTGAGATCCTTTGCTTTGCCATCTAGTACTCATCAGCTGAACTTTTAGAAAAGCTGAAATAGAAACCTATATATTTGAAAAATAGGACCGAATTATTTTACCGCTGTTTAAGAGATGGCGCCAAAATAATTACAACCAAAAACAACTGCATTTGAATCTCGAAGCTACTCATAACGGCCAGAAAAACCACGTGAGAAGTATACCTTAACCAGTATTTACATTTGAATCATTTTTTTATAACTGGAAAGTTGGGGACATGATTGGATTTCGGCTTTGTTGCTCTGAATTATTCTCTATAAGTAATTGTCTGGAAAGCAACACCCCGAAAATTATTTTTTTTTATACTAATTCAGAAATTCAAGGGAAAACTTTGTCTGTTCAATAAAACAAAAAAGTTTAATTGTAACCTCTTTATTCAACTAGTCTGTTCAGTCTTTAAATAACAAGGGCGGTCGCAATGATTGTCCAAAAAATAGTGTGAAATTGAAAAATTCACTGAAAGAATTTTTCTACAAATTTTGTATTAAAAGTGTTTTGCGCAAAAAGGAAACAAAATAATTTTCCTTAAAAAACATGATAACTTTGTCTGTAACATTACGCCGCAATTAAAAAAATCAAAAGAAGAAGTTGAATTTCTTCTTCTCTTTAAGAGATACCTAAATTCATATGGCAATCAACCAAGGTTCATTAAAAACCGGGGTTTTTCAAAATTGTCTATGAAAGTAAGTCAATCACACGTATCACATATAAAGAAAAAATACAAAGATCTATTTGGCAGTAAAATTACACAACAATCGATTCTAAACAAAAATATATCTATTGGAGTGTATCGTTGAAAACGTATCACAAATTTGTTCATTTTTTTTTGTTCAGCTCTGTCCGAACAGATGGTAACTGACTCACCATTCCGCCCTTGACAATAATGGCACATTAAATTTCATACATATGGGAGTATTAGCTTCAAACATTTAAAACATCGAAACTGGATAAATCGGCACAGCTCGCAAATTGAGTAACATATCACTGATTACAGGCTTTCGGAATGTCCGAAGTACAGCAAAAATAAGGCCCATATAATAATTCGATTCTCTCACTGCCAAGTAACGATGATCTCCTCCTGGAAGTTCAAGTCCAAGTCTTCGACAAACAAGTACTACAAAAAAATAAATATCAGCAAGAATGAGCAAAGAAGTACTGATGGATGACTACCTTGAATTTCTCATCGAATGTAAAATGAGTGTGAGGAGAACCGTTGACGGTAACTTTGCTAACGAATTTGTCAATTCCTAGAACAAATAACGAAGCCAAGTTGGGAGGTACTGCCAGAGGACTTTCATGAAGGTTGAGAGAGCGGAGCTCATTGTCTGCCACCTCAAACGATGTGAGATAATATTGGCCTAGCTCATAGGTATCTGTAAAAAATCCAGTTATTGAAAAAAATTTTAGTAACGACTAAAATTAAAATACTTGATACTGACTGAAATAAGTAATAATAAAAAAGGCAGTAGTGGTGAAGATATGAAGTGAATTCAATCGAAACTTTATGTTACGACAATATCACAATTTCCATTTCGTTCTCATAAAATTGTTGAAAGTCATCGGTTGAAAAATGTATATGCATAATATGAATCTGAATAAAGTACATGTAAGTGGAAGTAAATTCATGCATACAAAATAAACTATTCGTTTCTACTTGTAAGAATTCTCACACAACTTTAATAATGGAATTCATTTGATGCTGATAAAAATCGCCAATATCCGCTTTTTTAATCAGCGTTATATAATGAAAGTCATCCATATAATTGGTAGCTCAATGTACATTGTGCTTCAATATTCATTTTATGAAGTTGTAAAGTATTCACTGTATCAGAAACATTTCTGAAGATTGAATAAAAACTGGTCCTTCGAGCCGGATCCCGAATTCTACGAATTCACTGGACATTTTCTCCAGTTTATTTGGTTAAATTGGAAGTTTAACTCATTCCTTCTGACCATTTTTTGTTTGACTTTGTTCAAAAGGAGAATTAACTATTTTCTTAAGAAAGACTGATTTTTGAGAATCCTTAATTCTAGAATCTTACTTGCCTTCTGCACGTTCTAGATTCACAACGTACTGTGCATGATTTTTTAAATATTTTATTAAATACTGCAACACCATAGATTTTTACACTTTCTCAAAGACTAACAAACATTAAAAAGAGCAATTACTAAGGCGTGACCTAAAGGCAATTTTTTGTACAGCAAACAACAAAAATTGAAAAAAATATATATAAAAATGTCATTACACCAAAAAACTACTATTCTCCCTCTTGCCAGCTGCTAAAATCATATTATTATATCGTTTTCTCAATGAACTCTACTCCAAAAACTATATTTTAAACAAAATATTACCGAAAGCAAAACAAACTTGGTCCTTCGAGCCGGATCACGCTTTAAACCACAACACTTGTTTATATATTTGAATGAGCATTTAATAGTTGAAACAATTCTTGGAATAACTCATACAGATTTTAAACAGATTATAACTCACTTAAAGAATCACCGTCATCCCAGAAGAGCTCTCCGAAAGCCTTTCCTTCCTGATCACAAGCAACAAACAACTCAATTTTTGACTTTCTTGACTCGGTTGTGGTTTGATTGGGATTTTGTTGCGGCAGGATATATCCCCCTCTTATTAACAGAGGGATAGTATCTAGGGGAGCAGAGAGGGTAAAGTTTTCCCCATCGCTTGTTGTTGGCCATTTCGTGTAAAAGTCATACCAAACACCTTTAGGGACGTAGGCTTGAACGCTATCAACGGCTTCCTGACAAATAAGGTGGGATAACTAAAATTTATGGTCATGAAGGATTAGAAACTAACCTCTAGTACGGGGATGATCATTAGAGCCGGTCCCCAAAGAAACTGGGTATCGATGCTGTACGTTGCTGGATCGTTCGGGAACCTGTAAATTTAAAGCACTCAGCAAACAAATTTTTGGCGCATATAAAATGTCTTCCACTGCATTATATGCAGATTGAGACCCTCGATATGAATATTTGTTCAAAATAACTGCAGAGGCCCCAGTGAATAGTTCCCTATTACATGTCATAAATGTGTGAATCCACTTCAGAATAAAGCTATGGGAAACATTTACTCTCTTCTTCTAAGAAAAGATATAATGATGATTTGATAATGAAAGCAAATAATAAATCAAAAACTGTACGGAAAATTATTGATAATTTGAAAGGACGTTGTAAAACAATATACCCATAAACATTCATGATGATAATGGTAAACAGATGACTGCCCCGGAAATGGCTGAGCAGTTTAACATCTATTTCACTAGAGATCCATTTTCGGTAAATCATCATGATCTGAATTATCTAAAGTTGAATATGCCAGTGTCAAAAAAATCGTTTTTCTTAAAGCCAGTTACACCTGTAGATGTTAAAATATTGATTG
>WOGN01002504.1:0-16620 GCA_015342105.1 Leptinotarsa texana
CATATCTCTTTTTTCTTCATTTGTAAAAGCCATTTTTCGACAAAAATTCAATGTCTTGTACAATAACAAAATGTCATTGAGTGTAACAAATTGAAAGTCAAATTAAGAAATATCAAAGTCAAAACCTATTATAAGAATAGTATTTTCAATATCTCCAATTTTTCGAAAAAGAATGACACCTCATTGAATAGGTAAAATCTGGTTTTATTCAAAACAGAAAGAATTCAATGTAGTGACCATAAGAAGAAATAAAGTTGATAATGGTGGCAGGAAGACGAAACGTCGGATAGCAAATCAGGAAACACCATTGTGTAGCAGGGAAAAGTGGCAATAAGGAAGTTCAATTTATTTTCGAATTCCTCGAAAAATAAAGCCAGAAAAAAGAAAAACCATTTTCCAAAATTTTGTTTTTTTCGGTTATCTCCGGATATACCCAAAATTTCAGAACTTTCTCAACGGGATATTGTTAGTCAGGTAAATGCGCAACTTTCCCCAATTTGACCATCTTCGTATCTCTCATAGTTTCTGAGATCTCAATAATGAGAATCGAATTCGAAACACCCTATATACGCTGTTTCAGAGAAGAAACAAAACTAAATTCAATGAATAACTTCGATATATTTGTCATTCGATTGAAAGGTTAGGAGAAACAATGCTTATGAATATTTCCGTAGTCATATAGGTATTAACCTGGCTTAGTAGGTATTTCCAAGACAACATAAAATATATTTTTCTACTTTGTCTAAATATTGTTCATATATCCGTTACCTCATTATTTTTTACATTGTAATGGTTGTGCACGTCCTGGCATTTTTTCGAAGGTTCTATATCATGATACCACGATACTGCTTTCTATATTGCGAAGCCAGTTTGATATCAAGATTAGAGAGTAACGAAGGCATCCTTAAACCAAGTACCCCTAAAGTCAGTGCACCCGATTCAATAGAGCAGTCTAGGTAGAGTTTGTGGAGTTCGAATAGGGAATTTTGATGTTTCATTCGCTTTTTTTATTTTCGCTCCACCTGGGGCAAACGAGTCCACAGAAAATATATTCTGTGTAGCACTATATGCATCACGGCTATTAATTTGTATTATACACAACATCTTCAACATTTCTCATACGATAGTGGTTTTTCGTCAGCACCGTCGGGTATGCTGAGAACGAAAACTCTCGTAATACCGGGTTGTATTGTTAGTCATAGCCGAGGCCGTTTAAGTTAGACATACTGATAGCAAATGCATAATAATAGTCTCAGTGGCCTGGCATCAGAGCCTACATTTGGTTAAAACAATTTTCATACTCGACTATAGTAGACTGGCTATAATAGCCTAAAATGAATATAGCGGTTTCCGACTTCAACCCAATTGATCAAGGTAATGCGAAGGCTAGTCTTTGGTAACAATCTCGTAGGAAGTGCTTTTCAGAATCTGGTTTCAACTCGATTCATATGTACGTTGATGATCTTTTTTCGTCAATTTGCTGATTCCGGGCACATTATTTGTTTTTACTTTGCCTTGTCGTAACTGGCTTGCTGTGTTTTCTGTCATATGTCGTTCGATTTATTCTTTCGCTTGAGTGTAATTGCCTTGCTACGCATCCAAGAAATTCTAGAGTGTTATTGACTGTGTATCATCAACGCATAGTCAATTAAACACCACATCTTTTTCTATAATTTATAATGTGAGGCAAATATATATGTGAAAGACCTACTCCCCATTCAGTTTCTGTAAACGTATATTTGAAACGGAATTTAATACAATAACTGTTCGTAATCTATTGTTAAAGTTTCAGATTTCACAACGTTTCAGTTACTTGTAGATACAGTCGATTTCATGTTTTACTGTATCCCGTTTCTCCCTTCGATGAAGATTCATACTTTTCAAATTTTCACTCTCGTTCGGCTGAAAGGGTCGTTGTTCGAAATGTATGTTGCTTCTTCAAACTTGCTTTTTCATTGTAAATAACTACTTGACTTCATATCTCTATTTTCGACTTGAACTGGTTGTTGTTAGTGTTTCGTGGATTGTTTTTCATTTCATGAACGTGCTAGGAATAATTTTCGTCAGGATTTGAAGTAGGTGTTCAATTTAGATTTTTTCTTCGTATCGTCCAAAATAATAAATTGAATTTGGTATGATTTTGCTAAATCAGTTTTTGTTTCTAATCAGGCACTGCTCTCAGAGCGCCTCAATAATTTTCCTGTTGTGCTTTTGATTTATCCTAAAAAAAGTCATTCATCTACGTTATTATTATGTTCGATAGAAGTTTATGCCGGCGGAATTTGATTATAATTTCATAATTAACTTTTTCTAGATTTCTGTGAAACAGAAATATCCTTGAAGAAAATGAATGTTAGGAATAAGTTTTGAAAAAAAATCTACTTTGCGAGCCAGTGATTCGTTCAGAGAAGTGACTTTTTCATAAAACAGTTTTTTCTGTACATAATTCATTTCAATAAAAAAATTATTTAATGAAGTTCCCAGAACGACCCTTCAAAAGATTTAAAACCATGAGACAATTCGTTGAAAGTATCTCCCGATTTTTAAAACATACTAATTAGAGATTTTCCGAGTTTTCCGTCCAATTCCAACGTGGAATTCAAATGGACCAGGAGTTAAATTGAACGAAAGTATATTGTTCAGATATTTGATGAATAATTTTGAACCCCAAACTTGGTATTACATTTCAATGACTTGATTAAACGTTTGAGTATACTGAAATTAATTGGAAATAATAACTGCACCTAATCCATATTTCGTTTTCTCATTAATTTGAAACGTGTTATGGAATCGAAACAGTCGTGATTTAACCTTACAGGTATAATGGAAATATGAGTTATTATTTATATACAGGGTCCTGCAACAGTCGCGCGGTGTTCCATATCTCTATTTAAGAAACATATATGAACCAAAATTTTTATAATATTGCCTCATTACTCGAGCTCGACAAAATAAAAATATTAGCGGTCACACAGGGTGTTCAATATTTTCTGGACGGATCCCAACTGTGTTTTTCCAAATGGAAACCTATAGTTTTTATCGTTTTTCCGGTTTCTACATAGAAAATAAAAGACACTTTATGTATATCTTCACTTCGAAAATATTGACAATTTTCGAGATATCTAGCATGACAGGTTTTTTTTTCCAATATTCGTCACTCAGAATAGTTGAAATCATAAAGTTTTGCCAAGTATATCGAATTTTTTATATTTTGGTCAAATATTCTAATGAGGTAACTCTCTTAAACGATATATCTGAAATCTACCTGTGATATTCAGGATATGAAGAACCGCTTGCCACATATTGTAAATAAAAATTTACAGAATCTTCGTTATTTTAAATGGAACACCCTGTATATTATTGATCCATAAGAAGCACTAACGAAACCTCTACACATTTCATTGAGTATTCCCTATGGCTAAGTTCAATAGTTTTTCTTAAAAAAGCATTTTTTTCGAAAAATGGTCGTTCTTCTTATTTCTACGCCACAAAGTCAATGAAAGACTTTTTTCAAAAGGACTAAGGTTCCAGAAGGCCCTTAGTCACTCATCAAGTCCCAGTAGGACTTCCGTGCAGAGTACCGATAACATCGATAACATCGACTACTTTAAGTTTCCATTCAGTATTAGATTCAAGTAGAAGTTGAATACTTGTAGAATTTTCATAGTGATGTCTGGGCGGGATAGATTTTTAGAGTTCTTCTGCTCCAGTGTCAATTATTTTACACCCTTAACTGGAACTTCATTTTGATAATTGAAGTAAATAGGGGTGTAAATATTTTATTGATTCAGAGACATACAGGTTGTCCCGAAGATTCATTTAATTAAAGGGTAAAGAGTGCTCCTTTGAAATATTGGATCTCCACGCACATGGGGTTGTCAGTAAAGTTCATTTCAAACTGGGGGGGGGAAATAATAGTCAAGTTTGCGTTCTGATAGAAATTTGCTTTCCTAGAGGTTTTTTTTGGGTGTAGAACACCTTGTTGACAAACTCCCCGGACTTGGAAGCTACCTTTGGAGTCCTATTTGGTGATCCATTACTGGTCCATCTTGTTGTGCCCTACAGGGTGATCTATCTTGGTGGTGCTACAGGGTGATCCAACTTGCAGTGCTACAGCGTGATCCATCTCCGCCGTACTACAGGGTGATCTACCTGCGTTGATCTACGAGACAGCCTAACACCATATACCGAGTGGCCCAAAAGGAGCACGCAAGTTATAATTAGTTTGTTGAATATTTGTGTATTATTATTATTTTATTTAAATAATTGTTTGCCTTTTGTTTATGGATGTTGTTTATCGATTCCTGATATAGTTTTGTTTATTGTTATCTGTTGATATAGCGATCGCCTTTTTGGCTGAATTCTTCGTTAGTTGACAACGAGTTTGGTTCTATTCGTAAAACGTAAATTGGGGTTTTTTCTCCTTTTGTAATTGCTTTTTGACACCGATGAGCTACGCCTGAGCTCACGCGACGCAAACGAGATTGTCTTACCTTCCAATACTAGTATTTATGATTTTGCCAACATCTACTCAATTTTCGTGGTAGTTTTACTTGACGCATTGTAGTTTTATTTGAGCGTTGTCACTACCATAGGTTGAATATCGCATTGTTGATCAGAAGCATTGTCGAATAAACCATGTAAGTTAGTGGAGTTTTTTCCCAACATCAAATTGTTATTTTTACACCTCGACACGTGTTTCGATCACCAAGTGATCATCTTCAAGAGAAAGATGATCACTTGATGATCACTTGGTGATCGTAACACGTGTCGAGGTGTAAAAATAACGATTTGGTGTTGGGAAAAAACTTCAGTAATATTCATTACTACACCAAAGATTCCAAACAGTCATCATGAGTGCATGTAAGTTAGGTTTACTGAATAATTCATATTGGGGATCTTATCTTTCATTTTCAATATTAATTGGTAAATTATTGATATTCTCACTTACTTAGGGTATCTGGAGGATTGAATTTACCTGGCGCCCATTAGGATCTATTTGAAATTTGCTAATTTGGTTAACCCACTCCCGTCTCCACTGTTTAGCTTAGCCGCGGATACCCATCTGTCTTATTTGTTACCGACAGATGATTTAGTCTCCTCTTGTGGTTTGTGAGGTGACACGGGTTTTATCCCATTATCAAGTATATCCCATTATCAAGGTTAGGTTAGAATAAAAGTGAGTGGTCTGACAACTTGATTCGGTTCCCAGCGGAGCAGGCACAAAATATGTGCTCTTCTGTCTCATCATTTTCCAAACAGAGATGACACACACTGTCTTCAGACAGTCCAAGTCTCTGTATATGATGGCAGTGACCTGTGAGAAGGCCTGTTAGACATTGTAGTTCATCCCCACTATAGTCCAATAACTATTTGGTATCAACCTTCGAAGAGTGAATAAAAGCCTTGAAGTGAGCCAATCATAGAAGTCCCTAAATCTTCTTGCCAATGACAAGTTCTGGTCCGATGAAGCTGCTTGCATTACCCTCGTTTACAAGGGAGTCAGCAGCCTCATCGCCTTCCAGGCCAGTCTGGACAGGAATTCAGACCAGAGCCACTCTGTTGACATTGCTCGATAGGAGCCAAGAGCTTTCAATGCCGCTTGACTGTCCGTGAATATTTTTATTCACTTGTGTATGAAGTTGGATTCTCCACACAATACAATAGCGTAAATTTTCACGACCAAAACCGGTCGTGAAAATTAGACAAAACTGATTTCATTCAGTTTATTGAAGTCATTCTAAAACAATCAATAAAATTGAAATGATTAACTCAAATAAACAATTATTTTAAGCAAAAACACTCCGAAATTAAATTACAATTGAATAAAATACAAGCAACAATTGAAAGTTGAACAATGAAATGAAATGAAATTTAAAGAATTTAAGCCAAGTTACTTCACGATGTTTCGATTGTTGGTATCCACAATCATCTTCGGGTGATGACAACATCATTTTAGACAGTGGAAGTCCGAGTTGATGAAATTCACCATGAAACATTGTCAACCACCTTTAAATAAAACATTTGTGATAATATCGCTATCAGATCTATACAAAATAACATTATATAGATCAAATAACGGAACAACCATCTAAGTATATAATTCTTCCTTTGAATAAATAATAAAGAGTTTCCCTTATATATTATTGATATTTTTCAATAATCGATTTTAAAGTGAAAGTAGCAAAAAGACGACATGAAAGTGAAATGTTTATATCAAATGTAAAATGATAAATTAGCTCTGTCAAAGAAGTCAACGACATAGATTTGAAAATTGGCTATTCAATAAATTCAATAAACTTCAGTGATACATTCCTATCATTCTTTATTAAGTTCGAATAAATATCACTTATGATAAACCATGTTTTATCACGAAATGTGGCATTCAAATTTCGAAAAAAAAATAATGTATGACTGACATTCATACAGAACACGTCCTGGTAGTTATTATGAGCGGTTTTTATTTTTCCTTTCCAAATCAACAATCTTCTAACGTTGAACTGGGGATGCTACTGTGTAGTGAAACGCGTAAATATTATCATCATGCATAGTATTCTGAAAGTTCATGAAGTATCTAGAAGTTTTCCTGAAAAGTATTCTCAGATCAACAAAACTTGACATATTTTCATGAAAACTGTTGAAACTGCTACTTTAAAGTAAGCACTTTCATACGGGCTCAGTATCAGTAACCATAATGCTAAATTTACCGAGCCGTGGCAGTTTTTACGCCATAAAATACAGGCAGAAGCCTACTACGGAATAAACAGGCTGGAGATACGGCCAAGTTTCCAAATAAAAGATAAGAACCCTTCAGCCGTGATATTCTCCGATCTCTATTCAAACATGGGGCAAGGAGTCCAACTCTGAGAAGTTGGACACTTTTCCGTTTCCTTCCTGTCGTTCGAAAAGTCGAATATGGAATTTTTTAATAACTTTCCTATGTAAACTTGCCGGACTGAATAAGAAAAGTAGTCAAACAGTGAGATGATGCTGTCGTAGTTCTCGATCCTGTGAGGTTTCTCAAAATAAACATCATAAGGAACTTTGAATTTATAAAATGTATTTGTAGGAGTCTCCTCTGGGACAGTAGGAGACTTCTCAGTGTATGATGCTGATTTGACTTCATTAGGACGATAAATTCACAAAATCTGAGATGTACAAAGAATCACTGTATAGTATAAAACAAAATCGTTTCACGCTAAATGTGTGCTTAGATATTTAAATCTACGCAACGGATTTAGATGCTAGTTTTTAATAGATAGAGAGATTGAAGAGAAAGATTTATATGTATATAAATGTGGAAACTGGGACATAAGCTCAGGTAATTTAATTCATTACAAACTCAGATAAAACTCAGGTACTAGTGATGTAGGTACTTCAAATTGTAAAATACGGTATATTGAGTATTGAAATTGTAGAATATAGTTAGTGGAGAGACTCCCAAAGAAGCCATTTTATGACGAAACGCGTGTTGCATTTTTGTTGAACTTTCAAGTGAAAATATCACAATGAAGTGTTCTTTGAATACGTTGAGCATTTTATTTTCATACTAGACAATGATACATATGAACAAGCAACACGTGAAACACAGCACGTGAATGGCCAGCATGTTATTTCGATGAAAAGTGAAATATGATGTTATTTTGAATTCTAAATGATATAAAAATGAAATTGAAGTTAGAACATGTAATTAGAGACAACTACAAATGATCCATTTGACCAGAGTGGAGTAACCACTGCTTTGTTACCAAAGCAGTGAACTTGAAATT
Source organism: Leptinotarsa texana (assembly GCA_015342105.1). Lineage (NCBI taxonomy): Eukaryota > Metazoa > Arthropoda > Insecta > Coleoptera > Chrysomelidae > Leptinotarsa > Leptinotarsa texana. Next base: position 7,770 of record WOGN01002504.1, read on the forward strand.
AAAAATTCAATATATAACTAGCGGAGCAAATTCAAAATAAATTTTCCTCTCGAAGATGATTACTTGGTGTTCGAAATACGTGTCGGGGTGTTGAAGTAATGGTTTAGTGTTGGAATAAAACAGCATTGATATTCATTATTTCACATCAAAAGTTCCAAACAGAACATCACAATATGTTACTTGTTGTATATCAAAATATTCTCAGTAGATTGTTTCATTCGATAAATGGATTGACACACTTTTTGGAAGTTTATTTTTTCTGTATTTGAAAATATTTTGTGATTATTAATGATATTGATATTGATTAGTTTGATTTCCAACCTTTGTTTAATTCTTCCAGAGGTATTGTAGTGATCTATACCTTATTTTTATATCAAAAGGTCAATGTGATTAGTAGAACTTTGACATGATTGGATAAAATTTAATATAGCTCAACAGCATCTTGTAAATAAACATCTCCGATTTCGTTCTTTGAACAGGTCATTATCAAAAAGGGTCTATTCATTCATCTTCTTGACAATAGAGTATCCATGTGTAGCACTCGGTTATTCATAAAAACTCATCCCTACCTGTATAAGTTATTCAAAGGGTAGTCTTTGCAGACCAGTCAAGAACAAAAAACCAAAAACGTTAATTGGGTCAGCAGCAAAATGAAAGTGTACTTTAATTATAAGAAGTATTCGAATTTTTTGAAAAGTTTTATTATCATCATTATGAAAAAGTTACAAATTATTATATATGATGAAACCAAGATTTTAATAATGAAATTGACATAACTTACTTTCAGTTAGGTTAGCGGTGTTCAAATTGAATATTAGGTACATTTTAAAGAAGATGAAATTACTTAAGAAACACTTTATTGTGAGATTTTCACCGAAAAGTTCTACAAGAACTCAATATATATTGGATCGAAGCTTAGTCTTGAAGACTAACTCTTAGTGTCCACTTCGGTGAACTATAGTACGCGACAAAAGTCTCTGCTCTAGGAAAATGGCATTCGAATCAAAATTGAAACGAAAAGTTTCAAGTGCGAGAAGTAATTGCTAATGTACTTTTTTCATGCAACCAGAATATCATGCAACCTGATTATGGCATAAGCATGGACCTGAAAAGTTCAGAAGCGTTATGCAATAGCAGCGAACTATTCTTTTGAGGCTACCAAGCCTCAAAAGAATAGTTAGAAAAATGAAAACAATTGATAATGGTGAGGCATCCTATTATTCAATGTCTAATCAAAAAAGACATAAAAAAGCATAAAAATAAGATTTTGATGATTTCAGCAAGGGCCTTGTACATCGATATGTAATCAATTATTACATGACTGAGAAAAAAAATCCCACCTTACTCCGCAAACATAAAAAATTCTTTGACAAAAATGGTTACAAGTGATCTTATGAGGGTCTGAGGAAAGTAACGAAAGAAATAGGGTTCAGATGGACGGAAACGAAAAACATAGAAAATTGCTCATTGAAAAACCGGCGATTCATCAGTTGCAAAAAAATTTTCTCATAGGCATGAAAAAATGCCATTTCAATTTTAAAAGGGGAGAGACTCATGAATGTAGGAGGAGAAAATGTATTATATTTTTAGGAGAAACAAATTTTTGAGAAAGAAAGTTTCTAGCTTCCTGTACTCCATCTTGATAAAGAAAAATGTGGGAATCATTCAAAGAAATGAATTATTCTATTTCAAATAATTAACTTTATACATAGATGTGTACGTCATGCAAAGAAGTAACTTTCAGACTCAAACTGGAAGAAAACGCCTTTCTGAAACAGTGAGCAAGACAACGTTCCATGTAAGTGAAATTTTTACCTTTCATTTAGTATATTGTGTGAAAATCCTGTGAATTATATCTGATTCAATTCCATAACAAAAGATGAGAATGAAAACTGAGTGGAGAAACGATTTTTTCTGTATAATTCACTTTTCATATAAAAGTATTTGTCTCCATAGAATTTTTCTTTCGTGTAATTCAATGTTTATTTGGAAAAATCTGTTTCAGGACAGCGTTTTCTTTCAGTTTGTATCCAAAAGTTACTTCTTTGTATGTGTTTCGGGATGTAATTTACTATCGCTTTAACGAGTATGCGTTTTTTGCGGTTTTTCAGTAGCCTCAACGTCTGACCAATATATCAACCATTACAATTATGAATTAACTAATTCAAATAAACTAATATCAGAATATTTTCGAAAAATCATTGGCGAAGTGTCTTGGAAAAGATGTATCTCATCAACCCTTTGCGGGCCAACTTTTCCGAATAAAAACGCCTTGAAATTTTGAATCAACTTGTTCATTATATAAACTTGTGACATTACACTATGAATGAAAAAATACTTTGATATATTATATGTTAAAATATGTTTTTTCCGTTAACCAGCCATCGCACCCATACAAACGATAACCCTCAGAAGTCGAAACTTGTGCGAGCTGAGGACTAACAGGATGTTACCTTTTAACGTGTGATTCATAACATGAGAAGAATAAAAACATATGGTCACTTCACAGAACCACTGAGCATAAATTCAATTCCAATTGTTATTTTGTAGGTAAGGAAAATAATTTCGCCTCTCATGGAGACAGAGCCCACCTGTACATATTTAGTTTGAGCTATACTGCAATGACAACACTTACGTGATGTATATCTGATTGGTTAATGGATTTTTTTCTTCGTTGTATGTCTTTCATTCATTGAAGTGATAACTCCTTATGGAAGGGAAGGGGTAAACACTTCGTTACCTAGTGCATCACAGAGCCAGTCTGCCTGGCATCTCTTTCTATCACGCATATATTAACAGAAAGCAGGCTCCTCCTCTCTCGTCGGACAGACGCTCAGTTTGTACGATAGAAATATACTGTTGACAGTACTACGAAACTCTAACCAGAAAGCACGTAATATTCATCAATTATGTGAAACTTGACTTGAAAATTATGGCAGTAATTTCGTGTTTGAATATTATTAGTAGCATTATTCAATCATACAAAAGTAAAAATTGGCTCAAGTTAGATATAATATACGCACATACACAAATAATCAATACATATTTCAATAATAAATAACCGTCACTTAGATCGTCATACTAATATACTGTTATGTTTTCTACCCATGGATTCACCAATAATTGACCACACTGAATCATCAAACTCACCTTTATTTTACTTGGAATACAACAAACACTTCAACTATTATTTGAATGTCTATCGTCTTACTAAATAACTTCGCGTACCGCACTGTTACGTCCACTCCACTATGTACTTGACTGTCCGAATACGCTTGCAGCCAGCGTTTAAATATCACAATGGAACATCGTGGAACTTCGCCGCAGTTCTATCAATATCGGTAGCATGTTTCTTGCTTTTTCTTGAGTGACAGGTAAAATTGGATATTCCCACGCTCTCAGCTATGTCACGTTCGGTTTATAGTTACCAGAGGTGTCCGGCGTTATTTCCTTTTGAGCATGATTCACAACAATATATAAAATTTAAGTAATAACCTGAGTTTTTCCGAAGTTAAACAATTCCAATTTCGAATGGTTCAACTTGGATTAAATATTACTGGAGTTTTATTGCAACACCAAACCGTTATTGAAGACTGGCTGTGAATTAAATTAACCAAAAGAACAATTAGTTCACATTAGTCCTGACTCACCTACACATCAGGTTAATGGAACTATCAGAAAACAACTATTCCCCTGGCTAATACCACGAAGGGCGTTGGATTATATAAAACAGGTGTCAGAGAAAAATCCTGCTGCTACTTTCTGTGTTGTCACTCTTTCTTTTGTAAATATATCATGTACGAGAGGAAACGTCAAAAGACGATGCACTACAAAACTCAACCCATCATGTAACATGACATCAGAAAACATCGCTGTCCACAGCGATGTTTTCTGATAGGTCCCTACACCCTTAATAGGTGTAGGTGAGTCGAGACTAATCTAAACTAATTGTTCTTTTTGTTGATTTAATTCGTAGCCAGTCTTCAAGTATGCCCACTGAATATATAACCCAGTCAAATTATTTGAACTTTCTATATCTTTCTATATCCAACGTCACCTGCCGTTCGAGAAAGAGCAAGAAACATGCTACCATGTTGATAGAACTTCGGCGAAATTCTACGATGTTCCATTGCGATATTTTAACGCTAGCTACAAGCGTATTCGGACAGTCAAGTACTCAGTGAAATGGGAGTTCAATGTGCACCATATAGAATTGCCAAAATTTTCAAATATCAACGACGAACAAAGTCGCGAAACTGAGGCTTTAATAAGCAGTGGACTCACTTAGATTATAAATAAGCAAACCAGTGATGTGAATTGTCAGAAATATAACTGTGAGTGCTTATTTCCTTCCTGAATACATCCTATCCTAGCTTTCCACATTGCCTCCGCATAACGAAAACGTCAAGAAATGAAAGTTGTCCTTTATCTTTCAAATCATACGTGAACTTTATTGATGGAAGTCTGTTATTTGAGAAGGAAACAAAGTCCTCAATATTCGAGGTTATGTTATCGAAACATCATCCACGTACCTCAGCCATATCCTAGGGAAATATTTCAACGTACTTTGGTTTCCATTTCGAATTTCGTCACGAACAGGTTAGCCAGATGAGAGGGATAAACATGAAAATTCTGAAAAAGTTTCTTATTCATCTGGTATCCTAGAACCAATCAAATCTTCAGCTTAAGTCCATTGCCCATGTTTTGCTTTTAAAATGTTTCTATATTTTTAGTGTTGACAAGGTTAGTTCATTATTGTTATTCCCACCTCAAGGAAACACATTTTTGTTCAGCTCATCTATGATTAGGTCATTCTGGTCTTCGTTGAAAAAAATCTCATCTTCATTTTCGCCCTCACCCCTAAATGTTATTTCAATATATTTCTATGAGATTGAAATGTAAATTTCGAAGAAGTATATCCGAGTCGCTAAAACGCCTCTGTTCATTTTTTAAAAAAATATTTCTTGTACTTTTTGTTGAGTTTTCTGGCAATTCGGAAGTAAACAACGGACGAATGCTTCTGATATTCGATATTTATTGTTGAAGATATTAAACTTTCATTTACAATTAGCGACAATACATAATTATCAATTGATAGTGGTGAAATTAATAGTTTTCAAGAGAAACCACAATATTCAAGAACGAATATTTACCGTAGGCAAGGGTCATTTGTCATTAGGTATATTTTTCTCATTTTCACCTGCTTTTACATTCAAATACATCTGTCGTATAATTCATAATAGTTGAATAAGAAAGTTGACTGAACTGAATCCTAACTAACTAATTATCTCTCTACTGAGATTCTATTCAGCACGTATTTCATAGATGTTAATCATAATTCCAATCTCGTTCAGTCTTTAAATATTACTACAAATGAGCTTGGTGAAACTATATTGTTAAATTGTTCACCTTCCATTAGTGATGTAATACCTAGACTTCCATAGTTTTTTAAGGTTTGAATATAGAAATCGCTCATGAAACTTCAACTACCATAAATGATATTGATTCTCAAAACTTAAAAATTGATACCCCATTAGCCTGTGATTTCAATTAGTTAATTCATAATTGTAATGGTTGATATATATACTGGTCAGACGTTCAGGTTACTGAAAAACCGCGTTTCTTCACATACTCGTTAAAGCGATAGTAAATTACATCCAGAGACACATGCATAGAAGTAATTTTTGGACATAACTCACAGTTATATTTCTGACAGTTTACATCACTGGTTTGCTTATTTATAATATAAGTGAGTCCGCTGCTTGTGAAAGACTCAGTTTCGCGACTTTGTTCGTCGTTGATATTTGAAAATTTGAGCAATTCTATATTGTGGATAAAGAAAGATATAAAAATTTTAAATGATTTGACTGGTTTCATCGATTCAAATATATTCAGTGGGCATACTTGAAGACTTGCTGCGAATTAAAATAACAAAAAGAACAATCAGTTCAGATTAGTTTCGACTCACCTACACAGTAGGTTAATGGACAAAAGAAAGAGTGATAATACAGAAAGTAGCAGCAGGATTCTTTTCTGACATCTGTTTTATATAATCCAACGCCCTTCGTGGTATTAGCCAGGGTAATGGTTGTTTTCTGACAGGTCTTTTAACTTGCTGTGTAGGTGAGTCGAGACTGATCTGAACTGATTGTTCTTTTAGTTTATTTAATTCTCAGCCAGTCTCCAATAACGGTTTGGTGTTGCGATAAAACTCCAGTAATATTTAATCTAAGTTGAACTATTCAATATTGAAATTGTTCAACTTCGGAAAAGCTTAGGTTATCACTTGAATTTTATATATTGTTGTGAATCATGCCCGAAAGGAAATAACGCCGGCTACCTCTGGTAACTATAAACCGAACGTGACATAGCTGAGAGCGTGGAAATATCCAATGTTACCCGCCACTCAAGAAAAAGCAAGAAACATGCTACCGATATTGATAGAACTGCGGCGAAGTTCCACAATGTTCCATTGTGACATTTAAACGCTGGCTGCAATCGTATTCGAACAGTCAAGTACACAGTGGAGTGGACGTAACCGTGCGGTGATTCTATAAGGCGATAGAAATTCATATAATAGTTGAAGTGTTTGTTGTATTTCAAGTGAAATAAAGGTTAGTTTGATGATTCAGTGTAGTCAATTTTTGGTGTGCGTATATTATATCTACCATTTTCAATTTTGTATGATTGAATAGTGATACTGATAATATACAAACACAAAATAAGTGCCATCATTTCCAAGTCACGTTCCACATAATTGAAGAATATTACGTGCTTTCTGATTGGAGTTTCTAGTACTGTCAACAGTATATTTCTATCTTACACACTTAGCGTCTGACGAGAGAGGAGGAGCCTGCCTTCTGCTAATGTATGCGTGATAGAAAGAGATGCCAGGCAGACTGGCTCTGTGATGCACTAGGTAACGAAGTGGTTACCCCTTCCCTCCCATAAGGAGTTATCACTTCAATGAATAAAAGAGATACAATTATGAAAAAAATCCATTTACCAATCATCACGTAAGTGTTGTCACTGCAGTATAGCACAAACTGAATGTGTACAGGTGGGCTCTGTCTTCATGAGAGGCAAAATTATTTTCCTTACTTTCTATCACATCACAAAATCACAATTGGAATTGAATTTATGCTCAGTGATTCTGTGAAGTGACCATATATTTCCATTGTTCCCGTGTTATGAATTACACGTTAAAAGGTAATACCATGTTAGTCCTCAGCTCGCACAAGTTTCAACTTCTGAGGGTTATCGTTTGTAGGGGTGCGATGGCTGGTTAACGGAAAAAACATATTTTAACATATAATTTATCAAAGTATTTTTTATTTATAATGTAATGTCACACGTTCATATAATAACCAAGTTGATTCAAAATTTCAAGGCGTTTTTTATTTGGAAAAGTTGTCACGCAAAGGGTTGATGAGATACGCCTTCTTTCAAGACACTGCGCCAATGATTTTTTGAAAATATTCTGATATTGTGCAATTCGTTATATAAATTTATTTAAAATCATCTGACATTTTGATCTGCTTCATTTGATATGTTCACTTTCAACAAAGCTATATTGTTCATAGATAATAGATAGTAGATACTGGTTCCACCCGGCATCGCCCGTTGGAGCGTGAAGTTGCTTTCGGAATTGCGTTTCGTCCCTGTGGAGCTGTTTCTTGTTTCGACAGAATATACATGATGGCGCTCCTAGGGTCAAAATACTCCGTCGGTAAGATAGCTCCTCAATCGTATCTTCGCGTAGGGCCTGATTCAAGGGCATCATCCTGTAGCAGTTTTTCAAAAACCCCTATTTCTAACCGTCAGCAGGGACTTCCTAATATTTGTCCACAGGGAATTAGCATGTTAACTTCAGTGGCTAAAAGGCTCACTAGTAACTTCAGAATCGGTTTCTGCAACAATAGAAGACTCAACTCAAATATAAACTCAGTGCACCAACATCCGCAATAGAATAGTCCTCGTATTCAGTGCTTCAACATGTATATCCCGACTATGATTTTCACTCCTAATTCAGAGGTAACTTTGGAATATCTCTTTTTATCAGAAGCGATCTCTTCTGTCAACTAGAGACAATGCTGCAACCTCGAAACTTTGATGTTTGTAGTCCAAAATAATATCACAGAAGATCACCAAATTCATATGCTTTGTTCATTGGCCACCTTTCTGCAAATCAATCATCCCAGTACCAAAAGTTCAATATACAGTGACTTCAATGTGCACAATATAGAATGGCACAAATTTTCAAATATCAACGACGAATAAATTCGCGATACTGAAGCTTTTACAAGCAATGGACTCACTCAGATTATAAATAAGCAAATCAGGATTCCTGACTGCTAGTCTTTTGGATATATTCCTAACAACTAATCGACAAATTTACACAGTCAAAAAGATAAATGTCTTCGAACCGGATATAATAATGTCAGGTCAGACAATTTCCCTTTCTGCTTCGATAAGTTTTTTATGGTTTAAAATGGACGCCAATATGTCTTGGCACAATTATATTGTTGGAATTGCAAAGGCTGCTTCTCAAAAGAAACTTTTGATGCTTTATAAAGCTCAGATCAGATCTCAGTATTGTTCTCATGTATGGAGCTCTGCCCTCAAACATACCCTGAAGCTGCTGGATTCCATCCAGGAAAGAACCATCCGCCTGATTGGAGACGCGAACGTCTCTTGCAACCTTGGTAGTCGGGAACATCGAAGGGAGGTTGGAGATTGGTCTCTCTCCTATAGATATGTTCATGGAAAGTGACTAGGCATATTTAATTACACCAAGAGCATATCAGAAATATGCGACGGACTGTGGGTGCCCATCGTTTTGAGGGTCAAC
>WOGN01002505.1:0-16614 GCA_015342105.1 Leptinotarsa texana
AAGAATTGTACCTGAATCAATACCAATACAGGCAAATTTACCTGAAGTACCTGAATTAAGGCGATCAAACCGTATAAAGAGACAGACGACAGGATAAGTTCAGTTTGAGAAGTGCCAGATGATGACAGTACGACCAGCTGTCGAAAGCGAAATGTATAGTAAAATGGATTAACGGAGTGTCTCAGTCAAAAAATCATGCTCTACTTTTATTTGCCAAGCTTTCGCTTCTAATGGGAAGCTTCTTCAGGGCCTATAGTTTAATGATTTGTTTGAAGGTGGTTGAGAATGTTTCGAGGTGTATTTCATCAGTTCGAACTTCCATTGTCTAATTTAATATAACGAAAAATTGAGTGACAGCGGAAATGCACAAGTCATGGCTCACATATTTGAGGATGCCTAACTCTAAGATTGTAGATAATTTCGTTGGCCAATTGAAATCCACGATAAAATGCACACACTGTACACTCATCAGTAACATTCGATCCTTTCTGGAATTTGTCTCTCTCCATACCACAAAGAACAAACCAATTGAGTTTGTGGCAACGCTTGGTTTTGTTTACAAGAGAAGAAACTTTGGATGGAAATGAAAAACCGACGTGTTCGAAATGCAAGAAAAGGAGAAAATGCACGAAGTTCTATCAACAAGTTTCCCCATATTTTAGTTATACATTTAGTAATACATTTAAAGAGATTCTTTCCAACGGAAAGTAGAGGCAAATTGAATGATGTCATCGAATTTACTCTAGGGATGGATATGGACAATTTTGCAGCAGAAAATGTGGCTACTTGTTATAATGTATCCGTTGTTGTTATAATCTTCCAGTGTTAGGAATCACACGTTAAAAGGTAAAACCACGTTAGTCCCTAGCTCGCACAAGTATCTCAACCTCTGAGAGTTGTCGTTTGTATGGGGGCGGCAGCAGATTTTGAACAGATTTTTAAAATAGATATGCACTTTTAAATCACAGTGGCACTACTAACAGAGGGCATTATACAGCATACTGCAGACACCTGTATACTGGTGCGTGGCACAAATACAACGATTCACACGTGTCACCAAAATCGCTTGTGAGTGGAGAACCATACGTCCTCTTTTATGTAAAGGATGGAACAAAATCGCACCTTTAAGGTAACCGAGGGAAAGTTTCTTTGTGTAATTATTATTTATTTTTTGTTAATTTCTTACATGTACCTTGTTGATTTCCTTGATAGTGCATAAAGCTACTTGATTACTCATAATAATTCTGTTTTATCGAATAGAACATATTTTTTCCAACGGCATCAATATAACGCTTCAGTATTTTCTGATCTGTACAAAAACGGCTTCAATGTTTTCCTTATAGCAGACATACTTTGATTCACAAAATAAATACGGCTAGTGGAATGGCTTTAAGATGAAAATGTTCGTTTTGTAAATCAAGGCCAAATAGCTTAGTGGTGTCAATTTGTCGGTACTACATGAAGATCACGGGTTTCAAGAGTTCAAATCCCAGCGCAATTGTTTTTTGGAAAATATTGTCATTCGTTTCACTACCAAAATTGGGTGTTTGGAAAATCATGTAGTTTTATTTGCCAAAATGAAAAATTATTTTTACTAGTGAGTCGTACATATGAGTCGCTCATTTTTTAATTAAAAAAAAAATCATTTCATGAAATATTTTGAAAACGCGACTGTCAATTTTTCTAGTTGTTGGCATCGAGAAGGCCATTAAAAATGCTACTAGTCTGCCTATTCAACCGAATTCGTAGCATCAATAATAACGGAGTTGGAAATGAGGCAATGAGTGTTCAATTGGAACACCCCTTCATATGTCAAGTTTATATTTTTTATTATTTCACTATTTTGTTAGATAGTAAATTTATTACTCATCTATACTGACTGTAAATGTTTCGGTGAAGAAATGAATAAATACTTGAAAATGTAAATAAAATACAAATCAACACGCAGTAAGTAGTTGATGTTACTGAAAAATCATTACGTAAAAATAACAGGATTATATAGGCATTGTCACATAGGAAAATGCATAGTGAGTTCTAAGAAGTGATTTACAAATGATGTATAAACAACTGGTATATGAAAAACGTAAACTCAATACAAAAATGCAATGTTACATCTCAGCATTTTATACAAGATCTCAACCTGCTTCTTTACTCGGCATCTCGGATTTTTTCTAGTTATCATGAAAAACAAAGACAGTGCGTCCTTCGTTGTCAAGATTCTCGTCTAATTACCCATAGATTGCAGTATCAATTAAAATCACTGCTGCAAAAAATAACCCCAGAACATCAAGAAAGATATTTAATTAGCAAGTAGAGTTCTGTTACGATTTTCCTCATTGAACGATTTAAACAAACTTTGAGACTTGGAGAACTTCATAACGCTATCCACTGCCACATTAGCCTTATCTGAAAGCCCTGAAACTTTTGCAATTCTCGAGTGTTATTAGACCTAAGCCAGCTTATCTGACTATTCTATCATATGTTTCCAGCTATACTGCAGTTGGTAGAGAACTACAGAATATTTCATCATGGTATATTTTTATTTGAATTTTCAGATAGATTCATTCAGAACGACAGAAGAAGCTATTGCACAATGAAATACGTGTAGCGGTTTGTTGGGAAAATCCCAACAAATATTCTAAAAACTTCAGAGTGTTGCAAAAATCAAATATTTTTGTCAAATTGTGAGGTTTTTATTGATAAGTAGTTCTAGGAATTTTCTCCTCTTTTAGAATATTTTATTATAATGTCTTAGGCAATGATAGTTCTTGAGTTATAAACAATGAACTGAATGCCTCATTCATCTTAATTTGTTGATAACAATTGACATTGTTTGTGTGCTGTAAAATAAATAAAATACGCATTTCAATTCTATCTATCGCATTCTATCTATTGACCCAAATTTCTACATGTGAACTAAACTAGTTGTCGTTCGAAGCCGTTTTATCTGCCAATTTGAGCATTGCTTTCATTTACTTTTTGTACTAATACCAGTATTATTGTGAAAAACGAGACGGGCGCTTAAAATACAAAAAATATGACACAAAGCGCCCACGCTTTTTTCAGAATAATACTAGTATTTTTCGGTCGTTATTGTTTTAAGATCATTAAAAAATATTTTTCACATTTTAGTTCGATGTTCTTCAGAAGCGTGTTTTTTAGTTTTTTAAACTATAATTATTTTATCTAAACTTAGGGATCAATCAGCCATATATTGTTTACCAAACCTAAGGAAGCCAGCAGGCGCGCAAAGGTGGGTTACAAATAAGGCACGTGTAAATTAAAAAAAAAATACTTTTTTCAAATGAAGAATTACATGTAAAGTGAGTTTAAATTATATCAGGGAGGTTACATACAGCGACATCTGCCCGCAAATAGATCAAGCATGTCGACAATTCTGTCAAATACATTTCCGTTTGAATCCTGAGCATTCAAACAGGAATAAATATGATATGAAAAGGAGAGTTACAAACAGACAAACAAACATACATACAGGTGAAGCTAATAAAAGCGTGATAATAAGATGATAATTAAAATGTACTTTCTTCAAATGAAGACATACTTGTAAAGTGAGTTCGAATTATATCAAGAAGATTACGTACAGCGCCATCTGTTCGCAAATAGATCAAGCAATAATGTCGATAATTATGGAGTTACAAACAAATATACATACATACAGGTAAAGTTAATAAAAGCGTCTTAAAAAATATCAATACAAAAACCTATCAAACCGCATCTCTTGCTTGACACCCATTTTAACAATCATGTGTCATGTATAAGAAGGATTGACTGGATGTTTTTCATTTTCCTGGCATTGCGTCAACACAATGCCCTCAAAAAAGTTACTGTTTTCGTTCAAGTGTCCTCCGAATTGACAATATCCATTTAGTAACCTGGTTATTATTGTGAGCCAATCCCTGCTTAGTTAGTATTTTGTTAAATTGTCCCTTTATAAGATTCTCCTGTGTATATTCTCAGGTATATATTTTCAATAAATTTTATTTTTGTATTACCCCAGTTTCTGATCTAAGTTCGTACCAGAGATTTTGGTTTTCCCGTAACTGATTTAGGCCCATATTAACCTGTGTCTGAAATATTCAGGAAATTTTTGTTTCCTGTGACTCCTGAGTATCTCAGTACCTAATTTAGAGTTAATCTTTTCCTATCAGTTCTTCAGGACACTCCCCAACCAGTCTTGATTTTGCCGTTGAGTTAATCAATGCCCCCGTACAGCTTAACTGAACTATCAACGAAGATATCGAAAAGTAAAACTGTCACGAACTTGTAGTCAATATTCTCGGAACACCCAATGCATCGAACAGAAACCACCAGCTGTGCGGAACAGCAATATCTGCCACTGGGACTTTTCGATTCCAGTAAGTACAGATTGTTACAAAGTGTCAGCACAAGTTTGCTTTCAACACCAACGAACGTAAATTAATCATCGGACTGAATCCTGCACTCTAGAATGAAATAATACATTTCAGAAGTTTCTCAACGAATAAATGAATTTATTCATGGAATAGACTAGAGCGTTGAGAAATTTCTTTTTGTCCGGTTTGTCCGTAAAGAGGTTCCCGTGTCACGTTCCGAACAATTTGGAAAATGTTAATTACCGAACTTAACTTTGCATTGAAATCAAAAACGTGTTTTCGGAAATGGAATGCAAACTGGCCTGATGCAATATATAAAATATGGGATACAGAAAATTTTAAAAACACGTTAATCTCTATACAACAGCCCCTATGGAAATAAAACGATTTTTGTGAAGAAACATTCACTCAATTAATTTCATGAGTCAAATTAATAGTTAATTCCCTCAAATAGTAATGTGCTTTCTCAACGTGATAGTTATTGGTTGTTATGTATTTTCTGGAAGTCACAGCATTCTGGGAATGACCACAGACTTTATTAGAGGCGTAAACGACTACATCTGTTAATTACGAACTGCCTCATACAGTACTTTTCCTGAATAGAGAGGACTGGATCTTCCGAGAGAAGGAAATATTAAGACCAGATAGTTGCTGGTTCACAGATGGATCAAAAACTCCTTCAGGCTCTAGGGCATGTGTTTTCAGTTGCAGATCCAGGATAGAGATATCAACCTGCCGAGGGATCTATGCGACTGTATTTCAAGCAGAAATCTATGCTATTGAATTGTGTGCAGAGAGATTGGTCGAATCCAAACTCGCGCACAAGTCAATAAAACTTTTCTCGGACAGTCAAGCGGCGTTGGAAGCTATTTCTTAACTGGTAGCATATTGCCAAACACAACTCTCCTCGATAGGAAGACTTAACAAATGGTCTCTGGTCTGGATTCTTTGCCACATTGGTCTGGAAGGCAATGAGGCTACTGAGGGTGATGCCAGCAGTTTAATAGAACCAGAACCTATCATTGGCATCGCTTTGAGTTTTGCTAAACAAACATTGAACACCTGGATGGCAAGAAGATATAAAGACTTCTGGCAAAATCTTCCAGGATTGGATCACACCAAGGTGTTCATTCACCCTTCGAAGCCTGAAACCAAACAGTTGTTGGACTACAGTAGGAATGAACTACAATGTCTAACAGGCCTTCTTGCAGGTCAATGTCGTCTGAATCATCATATGCAGAGACTCGGACTGTCGGAAGATAGTGTGTGTCGCCTCTGTTTGGAAAGTGATGAAATAGCAGAGCATATACTTTGTGCATGCCTCGCTGCGGTCTAAGTTTGGTAGAAGCACAGTCTTACTATCTGACCTAAAAGATCACTCACATTATAAACTAATCGGCTTTGTCGAAAAGCTAGGTTCATTTGGTCGAGCCTGAATAGGTGTGAACCACAATAAACCTTTGCGTGGTGCGGTGGAGATCGAATAGACTCACTCACTTTTGATCTAACCTAACCTAACCTATGTAATTTCTGACATCTTTTATTATCAATGGTATCGACTCCTTTGGTCATTAGCCTCAGTAATAACTACCCGAACCATCCCATCCCAATTCCAACTGGAAAAATTCTCTCCAAAAATATCTGGTCTAACTTGGAATCGAACACAAAACCTCTCGATCGGGAGTCGGGCGCACTACTAATAATAATCGACTTTATTCATCACCAGAGATAAAGGATACCCTATTTGTATTTACATTAATTGAAGATTACCTTATGAATAATGGGTGAAGTGTTAGCTAAAGCTGTTTTTCAACTCCACCCGCTTTTTGATTCAGTTACAGGCGACACGCAATGGTTAATCTACAATCTATGGTGAAGACTTCTCACTTATTATATCTGATTCAAGTACAGAAAATTTGCTAAGGGTTGAACTCAATGTCGAGTATATTGAAATATTTTTCTTTTTCAATGTGTCCTCTGTTTCAGATGAGCACTGTCTGTCGAATTTATATGTGTACAGATTATTATAAATACAGTCCGAACACTCTCAAGTTCGATATGGTCCCGCAAACTATATGCACAGTTAACACGTTCACTTCTCTATAATGCTACATGGGCATTAGAAGATGGTGATAGCACTCAGTTGCAATAATAATATCGTAATATAAGGAATAGATTTGATAAGTTGTATGTCATTTGCTTCTGGAGCAATTATTTTCAATTTCACAGAAAATAATTTCAGATGTATTTTTGTGATTGAACTATACTAGGTTATGCCCACTAACAATCTGAATCTCGGAAGGATCTTTGTTTAAGTTATTAAATCACTTTATTTTAGATGGAAGTGTTAATGTATCAGAAAAAGTTGAATATATGGGCTACTATATTCGTTACACAAATCGAAGTTTATATAGTTGAATAGAATTATACTTTCCGACATAACAACAAAAGTGATACTATTTCTAACTCTTAGATATCAATGTATTGATAGAACAAGATACCATCAATCCCACCCGATCCATCTGCGTGATAAGATACAAAGTGAATTTGAATGAAAACAATACAGTGTAGATGAAGACAATGTAAATGAAAGTTGTACGTTTTTAAAATTGATCACGATAAAGTAATAAAAAGTAGGGATTTTCATTTGAAAAAGCGACATTCACCACAGTTTAAAAATATCAATTTTCAATATTTTTGTGGATAACTGGATTTAGACCTTTCAACAGTGTTGAAACAACAACTGGAAAATACAAAATACAGAGAACAACATTTGAATTTGAAATTTTGAATGGCCGAAAAATTGAATCAGCGTACAAAGTTTTCACAATGAAAAAATAACTGCCAACAATGTACTATTCATACCGTCCCCAAAAGTAAACATTTAAACCAACTTATTTCCAACAACTTTTTTAAACCTCGTTACCCAGATGAAAATTTAATAGTCAACCTAACCGAAACTTCTCCAAAGCAACTCGCAATCTGAGCACACGAAATACGATACAAGTTTCTCCGGCATCCCCAGATAACCGGATGCTAAGTGCACTTCCAAACAAAGTGTTTCTAACCATCAAGACGGCTGTCCCGGTTGACGTTATGATGCATTACTAACCATCGGTGTCGATTCATGTCTACGTTAAATTTACACAAGTCGGCGAAATCGTCTTCGAGTATACAATAAACGTACGGCTCAGTGATATTAATCCCAGTCGGAATACGCGGCAAAGTGAAAGGATTAGTTATTCGGCTCACATCTTCGATCATTTCATGATGAGGCGCTTCTAACCAGATAGCTACCGTTAATGGCTGCTCGAGAAACTAAATATCAACGTTGAAATTGAGCTTGAGTGATATATTCCCAGTCTGTTGAAATGAGGTAAGGTGGGAAAGTGCCTGGTATGGTTTGGAAAATTCCACTTCCACTAGATCCTAGAAATAGATTATTATTCCTTTCTGCTCTGGATATCCCAAAATTCCTTGTTCTCAAATTTCAGTTGGTTTTTTTCCTCATCCTTAAAAATCATCAGCATTATGATCAAACAGCGTTTGCAATACTGACGAAGTTGCCCCGTTTTAACGGAGCAAGTGCGTGAAATTACCAAATTAGATGAAGTTTCCCCGATTTGAAAACTTTTACAACTCATTAAGTAAACACCTACACCTAAAGGAAACGAAATCAAAAAACCAAACAATACCAATGAACTCAGTAAATTGATGGATGTAGGAAAATAAAACTTTCTGTTTTTTAATACATCTGTTTATAACTAATCTTGTTACTGCAGGTTCGTCCTATAAGGAATTTTTAAACAATTACAGTGAATTATTTATTCTAATTGTTTGAAAATAACAATAAACAATTTATTATAATTGTTTGAAACTGGTATAGAAACATTGAAAGTTTTATTTCTCATTTTTCATCAATGCACTCTTTTTTATTAAGTTCCAAGCACGCTGAACAATTTGAAAAAACTTGGAATCACATTTGAACGTTTGAAGTACAATGATAATGAGATATATTTCACAAATTAATTACATTATGAATCTATTGAATTTTTACAGCAGAGGTTCTACTATCGCATTATGAATGTTAACACAAAAGTACCTGAGTCAGAATTGGATATAAGACCTAAACGGAGTTTAAATATCAGTTTTTAACATGAAATGTTTTAATATAAGTAGATAAAACTTTACTTATATGGTAAAATAAAGTAACAAGGAACTTCAGTTGAAAAAAAAATAGAAATACTTTATATACATTTTATATAAACGAGTAGCAAAATGAAGGGAGAAAAAAACAATACTTATTGATCCAATGGACGTTAAAGTTTGTCGTAAAGTTTCACGTATGTCGAAAATGACTCCACCACTCCTCCTATTTCTAGAGGAGGGAAAATATCACATTTTATCGATGGAAGCTATGTTTCATTTGGTAATGTATTGGGTATTTGAATACTGTACGTCAAACTTCCATTTATATATTTGATCAAATGATTTCCATGATCAAAGGTCTCTCGCTAGCTACAGGAGACCACCATGCATTCAAAACACACAGTAGTGTCAGGTATAACTAGTAATAGACGAGAGGCCAACTTCCATTTAAGAGGATGAATATCGATCTATGTTGGAATTGGCCAATACTTGATGAAAATCCATAACTAACTTATTCAAGAAACACTTTATTGTGAGATTTCCACTAAACAGTTTTACAAAAACGCAACACGTGTTTCGCCATACATTGGGCGTGTCTACTGTATACCACTTTCGTCTCAGTTTTATTCGTTTTGGGTACTATAATTAACTTTTTTGTCTGATATCATAAGTGTGCTTGAAATACTTTAAATACATTTCTTTTAGAATTGCCATAGAAGGGTGTTATTTGCATATGCAGTGAATCATTGTCATTGTAAGTGATTCTTGATAGAAGAGCGTGGGATATTTTTGTTGTTTCTTTAATACGAGCATATATCAGATTTTGACTGACGCTTCCGAAGTTTATCCCCAAGCTAAAAAAGGTGACTTTCAACCAAAGCATACTATAATACTCTTAGATATCTGGAGTAAATCATTTAGCTTTTTGA
Organism: Leptinotarsa texana; assembly: GCA_015342105.1. NCBI lineage: Eukaryota > Metazoa > Arthropoda > Insecta > Coleoptera > Chrysomelidae > Leptinotarsa > Leptinotarsa texana. The sequence goes on from WOGN01002505.1 coordinate 9,452, forward strand.
TAACAAAAATGATATTAATCTTATATACGAGCATCTCAAGGATACACTTTTGCACTTTATTAGTTCTTTACTAATGTTCCCATGATTCTTTCCAAGATATCATTTCGTGAGAGAGGTGACTTTCAACCAAAGCATACTATAATACTCTTATATACTTTGAGTGAATAATTTCAGAAAATATTTCAGATTCATATATCATGAAGCTTAGCTTTTTGATAAAAAAATTATATCAATATTTTATATACGAGCATCTCAAGGATACACTTTTGCACTTTCTTAGTTCTTTACTAACGTTCCCTATGATTCTTTCCAAAATATCATTTCGTGAGAGAGGTGACTCTCTCTCAGCCTATTAGATACCTGGAATGAATAATTTCCCACCGTGAATGGGGTGAAGATCATATATATGCGTGATAAAATTTACTACGTTTTGAAACTCAGTTTCAATGATATTTTTCAAGCTAGTCCAATCAGAGATAGGTAGAAGATAGCACTATCATCCGCAAAAATCTACAAATTCCCCATGAAGTTTTAGTTCAAAGACATCGTTAATATATGTTAATTGAGAAGAATTGACTCCAACATAGTTCCGTTGATGTTGACGCATTGTTTTCTATTTTCGCAAATAACTACGGATTTATAGATAGAAACAGTTTTATTGAAGTTAGTACAAACTACGAAATTATGAAACAACAACAACAAATATTAATTGGCGCGCCGAGGCGACTTGAAAATCAGACCAATATTGAATCAAATTATAGGTTAGATTCATTTAGCAACAAGAAAACCTTTAGTAATTTCTTTGTAGCATTTGTTCATCTCGAAAAAATGTTTCCATATGAACTGAGTTTTATGAACAATATGAAGTATTCCAGCATCATTATATCGTCATATTTCATAACAAGTGCATTATTCCCAATACTAAACTCAATGACCATAGTTTATGTGAATAAAAGCCAAAACTAGCTTTACCAGTTTTGTCTCATTATCATAAAATAATCGCAAATAAATTCAGGTTTTCTCGAAGCAACAACAATGTTGATGATACAAAGTGCACTGTTACGAAATCAATAATTACTATATTTCATAGTTTCGCCGTTGGTACGTACTCACAGATGGAAAATATACTCTCAAGTATTGTTTTGATCGGAAAAATAATTTGCTGAAACGTATATATAACAGAATGTCTATTTGTCTATGATATGTAATGAACAAATTTCATACATCATTTTTTCATAACTGTATACAGCTATCATTGTGAAAGTTTGATTCTTAGAGGTTTCAATATAGCATAAAAATGGAAACGCTATTTGTTATATGTGTATCTGTTCTGATCAACGCTGGAATCTAAAATCAAATTGTCACATACTTATAAACCACGTTCACAATAGAAATTTGTATTTTTTACTACTAAGGTCTCAGTTTAACCAATCAAACCTATTTCATAATAACGAATAAAATATCATTATTTTCGGAGATGGATTATGTCATTCTGAAATAAAGGATCATTAGTATCTAAAAAAATATCACTACAGAGGTAACCCAATATTAAATATCAGAAATAACAGTACATTGATTAAACAAAATTCTCTCCTCGATATATCTATCAACAACACTACACTTACACGTTAACTTCAGCTGAAAAATATACCTAATGAAAACTTTTGTTAATGTGGAATTTGTCTAGAGATGGAAGGATTTTGTCGAAGAATATGTTATTAGCTGTCGAGTGATTCTTACACTTTGATCATTCAAACAGTACCTTCCCCACATTTCTTACGTTCAGAACATATACTTGTGATGCACTGTTTGGAACCTTTGGTGTAGTAATGGATATTACTGGAGTTTTTCTTGACACCAAACTGTTATTTTCAACAACCCGACATGTGTTTCGATCACCAAGTGATCATCTTCAAGAGGAAGATCAAATTAAACATATTTGCAATAGTATCTTTATTTATATCATAGATAGTTCTTCTAGTTACCAACATCTTAATTGACTTGAATCAATTTGACAATGTTGCCTTATCTACTAGTCTTAAATCAATTTCACACGAGAATCTTATCATTGCAATATCATTTCAACAAGCTATATAGTATACTAATAGGTATTGGTTCACCATCATTAATCATAATATTTTTTCTCGTATCTAGATGACTATTGTTGTTAACTTGTCTTAATAATCTTAATAAACTAAAGTCTATCGAATGGTTTTGTTGCAAAATATGATAGGTGACTGCTAATTTTCTAGGTCGTCCCATATCTCACGTGTATTAAGTGTTCTCATTTTATTAGATGTTTTGGTCTGTCCATAATATTTCGCATCGCAGTCCTTACATTTGATTTCGTTAATTCCAGATTTTTCCAAATTCTCGACTTTGTCTTTTGGATTTCCTAAAAGGATCTGTTGTTTTAAAAACCACCTGCATACCTAGTTCTTTGAAAACAAGTCATACACTTTAGGGCCTTTTAGGAAATCCAAATGACAAAGTCGAAAATTCGGAAAAGTCTAGAATTTACGGAAGTAAATATAAAGACTACGATGCAAAATATTATGGACAAGCAAAAAGATCGAATAAAGTAAGATATAAGGAACAGTTAGCACACGTAAAATATTTGAGACCAGAAAAATCAGCAGTCGCCCATCATATTTTGCAACGAAACCATTCCATAGACTTTAGTTCATTAAGATCAGTTAGACAAGTTAACAACAAAAGACATCTAGATGTCTATGAGAGTGTAGAAATGAGTAAACATGATAATATTATGAATAACAATTGTAGACCAATAATACCTTATAGTATGCAATATAGCTTGTTGAAATAATATTTTAATTATTTGATTTATCTGATTATCACTCAAGCACACATTGGAAAACTAATTCAAGACTAGTAGATAAGGCAATATTGTGAAATTAATTTAAGAGACTCAAGACGCAGGTATCTAGTAAAGGTATATATGGTATAATTAAGGATAACATTGTAAGTATGTTTAGTTTGATCTTCCTCTTGGAAATTGTTACTTGATGATCGAAACACGTGTCGCAGAAAACAATTTCATTTCCATTTTCAATACTATATGAGAAATAATGATTATGTTTTTGATTTTTGTTCTATATACTTTCTGCCGTTTCTACTTTTTCGTGGTAAAGATCTTTTAGATCCACTAGCGATCCGCCTCGGCTCCACATGAGTGCAATGCTAATAGTAAATTCACCTACCGGAAATTTAAGAGTGTAAAGAAACAGTGATGAAAAGGTAAATTTATTCTATGAACCCACCTCTTTCCTCCTCGGCTGGTACCTCAGTTAGAATATTGAAAAATTCCTTTCTTTTTGTACATCTACAACATAAAACGAACCTACATACAGAATTTCAGACTCTGAAAATACAGCGTTATGAAAAAAAGTGTTGAGAACGTAATTTACAGATGTGAACGCACACCTTTTACGCCCACGTGGGGAAAGAGTTGGAATATTTGAAAATTCTTCCTTAGTGCGCATCTGAAACCAGAGCAAATATATACCAGTCAGTTAAATATTGATACAAATTGATTCTCGAATGTATGGAGGTGATTATGAAATGAAATATGAAAGAATTCTTTTTCGACTCTCTTATACATATACACCTTTTCGAATGCCTCTGTTAGCTGTTCCACTCTACAGTTGATTTTCTAGGAAAGGCACCAATCACTATTCCCACACTAGCATCCACAATGCAGGAAATTACTTTTCGATAGCGTCTTGTCAGGCGAATATTGAATCAGCTCAATATCAACAAGACTCTGATGAAGTACTCGTCATCGTACTTAAAAAGTGCGCAAACTTGCACCAGTATTTTGTAGAGTTTTCAACCTGTCTTACAGGACAGAGGTTTTTCCTTCTTATTGGAAGATTGCTCGCGTTCAACAATCATGAATAAAGTCGTAAACCACCATATCCTCAATTATCAGAATAGGCGACCTTATATCATATGTCACCCATATTTGGAATAACGCAATCAAAAAACATAGAGAGTCAAGAGCTGTTGCGCTTGAAATTCCTAAGGCCTTTTACCGTATCTGGCATGAGGGTTTGCTGGCCAAAATTCGATGATATCGCTTGTCGGATCATTTTTGTGTATAGCTTTTTAGCTTCCTGAAGGAACGTTCCCTCCCGTCGATGGATATCTCTTGAAAACTTCCACCATAAACGCTGACAACACCACACTTGTCTCGTCATCACATTTGGACTTCAGAACATCATCTACGGATGCAGATTTCCACCGGCAGCTGGAAGTTGCATTTCCTAATGAGGATCTAGAAGTAATTTCCAATTGGGTGAGGGTAACCAGGTTCAATTCAATGCCAGACAATCCCATCAGGCATCCGTTTCCTCTGAGAAGATAAATGTCTCCAAACCGGATATATTTATGTCAGGTCAGACAATTCCGCTGTTTGGAGACACGAACAGCACTTGCAACCTTGATTGTCTGGAACATCGAAGACAGGTTGGATATTTGTCTACCTTTTATACATACTTCCACGGGATATGTTCAAGTGACTTGACACATTTGATTCTATCAAGAACGATACATATTAGTAATACGCGGCGGACCGTGGCTGCTTATCGTTTTGAGGTTCAACTCAGTACACCTCAAAATTCACTGTTTGAGAAGTGCCATTTTTGGCACTTCTGAGGATATTGCATCAAAATTTCTCCTAATATTCAGTCACCCAGCTATAATGATTCTTTGTCAAAACGAAAAGAGTTCGAGTATTTTAAACCTATTTTATTATTATTCGACACCTGTATATTATACATAAATATTATGGAAATTATATTAGGACTTATGAGATCTTGCAAGAACTTCAAATAATCGATAACAAACTTTTTGGATTTTTATCTCATATATAAATCTATCTTCATATAAAAAATGTGATAAACTTTCGAAGGAAGAAAGAAAGCCATTGAGGATCTGTAGAGGAAGTTACTTTTAAACACAAATTAGATAAAAGCCCTTTCAAAACATTTATTTTCACATGAACATTAAACTATACAAAATAAAAAGTACTTTCGAAACAACTACTTCCATATGAATATGGAACCATACGAATATCCCTTTTTTTCATTCAGTGGGTAGGGTTAAATTACTAAAAATTAAACTGTGAATGAAACTCAATTTCTTCCGCTATCAATTGAAAACAAAAAAATACAAAATTATAAATATAAATATTCGGTGTTACAACTTACCCCGGGCTTGGGGCAAATAGTAATAACAATAAAAAGACTAAAAAAAAACAAAAAGACATAGAATGTTTATTTTTCATTCATAAATAACAGAATATTTTTTGTATTCAATCATAATGTCACTGAAAATTCACAAATTATCAAATTAAATACTCGTAAGTCTCATAATTATCTTTTCCTTATATCTTCGGTATGTATTGCAAAATATATTACACAATAATCAGTCTTTGTATAAGATTCTTTATAATTGAATTCAGTCTTCATCTGAGTTACAATTAATAAAAGCAAAAGAAATAATCTCTCCTGTGACACATCCAACATGTTCCCACATATTACATTCTACCCACTATGAGCGTCAGTGCAGACCAGACAAAACTTCTCCTCAGTTCCAGTGTGTGAATCTGAACACAATGCCGTTTTTCAACTTTTTCCACTTCATCTTTATTTTTCGTTGATTCACCTTTTAATTTTCCTTTTCTCTTCTCCTTTCCTATACCATCTTTTTTGTGTTTTCTTCATTTTTTCTTCATATTCTATTAGCAAAGCGTCTTTTTTAGGGGTATCGGTCAAAACAGTAGATTGTTTTTCCTGGATTAATCTGCATCCATGTTGTCTGTGCTCTATTTACGTAGTTTTTAAAAGGGCCATTGACTCCTACGTCTAAAGGATGCACGTTGTGAGAACAGTGAGGGGGAAATAACAACATGATAACATTGTTGTCTTTAGACTTTTGAACAACTGCAATATTCACAAGCGAGCTATGATTATCGAGAAGTAATAAAACTGGTTCTTTCTTGGTGGGTTTTGTGTGTTCGATAAAATTATCTATGAAAACTACACATTCTTTTCCTGCTATCCATCCGGAAGAATTGCCAGCTCCAATGTAATCTGGAGGCGTACCGCGAACAAACATTTCAGACTATTTGTGCCTGGAAAAAATAAACATAGGTGGAATAAAGTTTTTCGCAGCATTACAGGTACAAGCAATTGTTACAATAAGGGTTTCTCTCTTAGCCGATGTGATGTCACCAACTTGCTTCTGGCCATGAGCAGCTACAATTTTTTTGGACTGTTGTGACTCCGGTTTAATCAATGTTCCGTATTCTGTAAGCGCTGAACTCGTACTTTTGGAGAAATCCTTGCTATATTTCAAAGAAAGCATCGACATTAGTCTTATTGAAAGATGTTGCCTGACATAGTAACGTCGCTTACGGTGTCCATAAAGAAAAATTAGGATTTTTGCGAATAAAATTTTGGAACCTGTGGGGACCCGTCACGTTATTTTCGTGCCAAGAAGGGGAAGGGGAAGATGCCCAGCGCATTCATAAGCTAGTTTCCTGACTTCCATAGGAAGCGATCCAAAATATATTTCTGAGCATTTGAGGACATATAATGACATTTTGATCTCCTGTTCTTCATACTTTTCTAGGCTTAAGATAGCCGATTTTAGAGGTTTAGTTTTTCTGCTTTTTCTTGATATATCTATAAAGAGATACATGACAAAGACCGAAATGATCAATCGCCTTCCGAATGCTGCAGTTCTTTTCTGAAACTTTAGCTGCAGCTAACTCGTATGCATCTTGGCTTTGTGTTTCCCTCTCCGTCTTCCTTTTATACTCCCTCATTCTAGAAAAAATTAAAGGGGCAAGTTGTAACATGTTACAACCATCCCCAGGATTTTTTTACAACTAACCCTAGGCTACAATTTTTATTGTTTTTCAAGACAACCATGTAATCAAATTATTATAGTTAGAAATTATTACATGTGGAATTGGCCGCGGTGGTAGTGCGTCCGACTCACGATCGGAAGGTCGTGTGTTCGATTCCCGCCTCGACCAGATATTTTTCTCGAGAGAATTTATCTGGTTGAAGCTGGAATGATTCTGCAACCGTGTTAGGAATCACACGTTAAAAGGTAAGACCTCGTTAGTCCTT
>WOGN01002506.1:627-16613 GCA_015342105.1 Leptinotarsa texana
ACAACGTGAATATTATTATTCACAAAAGAAAAGCCACCTACCAAAAGGGACATCCAAGGCGGCGAGAGAAATCTCGGCCGCGCTACAAAACATACAAGACCCATAAAATTACAAGATGAAAGAGACAGAGGTGACGCACTTGGAGCTCGACAGAAAACAAGATGACAAACAAGAGCACTGCAATGATACGAATGGGCCTTGTTAGGATCACTACATTAATTCGTTTTAAAAGTTGGTAAACTTTGTTTCAGAGAGATTATTGAAAAGTTTAAGATGCCCAGAGGTTTATGGACTGAAGAACAAATGGCTTTGGACTTGCACGCAGTCAAAAATGGGATGCCAGTAAGAACAGTCGCCAAAGAATTTAATATTGCTCGTCGAACACTAAGAAATCATTTGCTTAGTGGAAAACGGAAAAGAAACTTGGCCGTCCTTCATGTTTAACACTTGAACAAGAATCTAAGTTGTGTGAAATAATTTTTAGGCTAGCTGATGTCAGAATGCCATTAATATCTACAGTGATAAGGCGTTCTATCCATGAATAGTGCCAACGAAACGGAATACCTGCACCTTTTGCCGATAAGAACATAGCTGGTCGAAAATGGCTCAAACTTTTTCTTGGTCGCCATCCCGAAGTTGTTGAAAGAAAATTGTAATTCATGAATCCAGCTAGAGCCGCCAAATTAAACAAGTTCATAGTCAATGACTATTTTAAAAAGCTACGAGAAGTTATGTTGAACCTTGATATCCTGCAAAGCCCTCAACGCCCTCAATGGACATAGGAGAATGTCCATATAGGACGAAACTGCAGTAACGTTAGTTACAAATGAAAGTGGTGAAAAACATTTTCATTTTTCTTTTCATTATGATCTCCCACCACGTAGTAACGGCTACATCCATCAATTTATTGAAAGTTGGTATTGTTTTGCCTGCAAAGAGGATGCTGTTAAGGATATGAGACTTTGCGACAAATGTAAACGATATATTCATGAATAGTGTGTAGGACTTTCGGCAGCAGATAAATACATAATTTTCATATGTCCAGACTGTTCGCAATAACTATTATTATTTGTTATAAAATAAATGTGTTACCTGCTGTCACCCTTGATTTGGTTTGATTAATTGTGGTATTGCAAAATTGGGCCTTATTAGGTATATAGTATGTGCCTTACAAAGAACATAGTGTTTCTAATTAGGCCCAGAAGCATTTGTTTTTTAAAGACCTGAGAATAACAACTTATAATAGATTTGACAAAATTTAGCATTTTTATATTAAATTTAAATATGAAATTCATCTTCTCTTTGATTTTGAGAGTTCTATCATGGGTTGATTACCTAAAAAATAACGAACAAATATTAAGTGGGCCTTATTTGGTACATTTACCTTAGTGCTTGTGTTTTGTTTTAAAAAAAAACGACATTAGTCCATTTTCCCAAAGTCACCGAAAATGTGCGGTTTTGATGGCTGCGAAACAAATACCGACCAACGCAGCGTCTTCAGACTTGAAACATTTGCTTTATAGATTGTGTACTTTCTAATACCACGATATTTATCAAACAACTATCGCTATCTCTAGGTTAGGCCGGCTACTTCTGAGTATTCACTGAGATATTACAGTTCAAAGTAGACTAATAAAAACGGACAAAACTTTCGAAACAACTTAATACAGTGAACATGTGATAATAAAATGAATATTTCTTGGTATTTCGAATATTTGAATGCGATGAACTTCTTTTCAAGATAGAATATCCTCTTTCCATCGAACATGCTTCGATTATCGATGGGATCCAATCCGGTGTTAACCCCCAGGAAGTTATTAATCTGATACGAAGTGGAGAACCTTATTTATTTTTCATCTCTGTCTTTTGCGGGACACACCGTTGAGTGATCTGTCGTTCCTCATAAATAATACTTGCACATCATCACGTGGTAGCGAAGGGGCGAAACAAGTTTTACTTTTGATAGCTTCATTCGATAGATCAAAGGTCGAGATAATCGAAAAGTTGTTGGTTTTTCTTCCGGAACGTGTACCGAGAAAGTCTATTGATTGCCATTGAAATTCATAAGAAAATATGTAAAACATTCCATCTGAATATTTATGCGAAAGTTCCAGAAGCTCCGGAAATGAGTTATTTTTCCAACGCCAACTTGTGTTTTCTTTGCGAAGTTGCGTGACATCTTTGATATTGGTCGGAGATGACTGAAATCAATTCGAAGCTCAATAAATAAATTTTTTCATGTATTCATTCCACATGATGATAACGAAATAGTTTCGCAGGATGATATGTTAATAAAGCACTGCTTTGTTAACAAGGCTTGGCATGGCAGGAAAATCAACTGTTGAGAAGTAGTTTGCTAAGTTTTAACGGGGTAAAATGAGGATCTGGGACGATGCACGCAATGTACGCCCCAAAAAGGCTGTTACAGACGAAAACATAAAAGTAAAAAAAAATGATTACGGATGACTGCAAAGTGAAGTTGATCGAAATAGCTGAAGCTCTAGAGATATCAAAGGAACGTATTGGACATATTGTGCATGAATATTTGGGTGTGCGGAAGCTCTGTTCAAGGAGGGTACCGCGCTTGCACAATTGATCGAAAACAACAACGAATTGATGTTTGTTCGAATTTTATTAGTTTGGCACAGCACCATCAAGATCACACCTGCAGATAAAAGAAACGCTACTGTGGTGATGGACAATGTTCTCTACGAACAGAAGATCGAAGAGGTTCTTCAGAAGGGACAATACACGAAGATCGTACGGGACCCTATTGAATCAAATGAAAGGAAGTTGTACCAGATTTTGAAAAACATCAAGCTTATTTTTCGGAAAAGGAAAGATAATCGCTAACACCGCACCACAGTAAGTCCCCTCAATTGTATGGACTACCCAAAGTCCACAAGAAGGACGTTCTGCATCAGCTCCAGAGATTCGACTACTCAAAACTTGTCTACTCTTGTACTCCCCATAATACAAACATTATAAGAAAAAACATCGTCTTTTGTGAAGAATTCAAGGCATTTTGTCGAACTTCTAGGGGGCATTGAAGACACAGCAAGATCAACTTATCAATTTCGAAGTGGAAAGCCTTCACACCAACGTTCCGGTAGAAGAAGCAATCCAAATCATACATAGGAAGCTATCCAAAGATAGAGACCTGAAAGACAGAACGAAGACGTAATTATGGAATTACTAGGATCCCCCGTACGAAACTCTTATTTCCAACTGAAAGGTGAATCCTTTACACAAGATGGGGGACCACCAATGGGATCGTTACTTTCACCAGTCATAGCCAACGTATATATGGAGTGGTTTGTAACTCTGGCATTAAAGAACCCCACAAGAAACCTCGTGTCTGGTTGAGATACGTTGACGACACCTTCATAATATGGAACCAAGGGAATACTGAACTGAACGCCTTCCATCACTTTCACAATGAAAAAGGAAGTCCACGACAACTTGCCATTCATAGACGTATTGGCGAAGAGGACAGCCACTAAGTGGGAGATATCTGTATACCAAAATCCCACTCACACGGGACAGTATCTGAAATATAAATTCAACCACCATCAATCTACTAAGAGAGGAATCATCAAGACTCTATTAGACCGTGCTCTTGGGCTCTGTAATAGGAAGGAGGTTTCGAAAAGGAACTAGACATCATCAAAAATGATCTTCAATGGAATTACTAGTCTAAAGCGATGGTGAAACAGACTCTGGCTAAAAGACAGCAGGAGCTTTGCAAGGAAGAGAAGCCTACACAACCAGTACTTGCACTTCCCTACATCAGAGGTTTAATGGAAAGGATAAGAAGAATTGGGTCCAAGTACAAAATCAGAATCTGTTGCATATACGAAAACACTACCCGTAGAAGCCTCACTAAAACCAGTTCACCAAATGCGAACCGCGATTCCAAAATTGCATTTACCGGAGACCCTGTGAGTGTGGAAATCCTATATCGGTGAAACGCAATATATGGAAACCGACAATCAAGCGAAAAAAGGCCAACTCCTGCCAAACGGTCATCTCCAACTAAACCGGTGAAGCGGAAAAAAAGGAAAGCGAAGATAAGTGAAAGTACTCGAATGACACGTAAATAGTCATCTCTCGAGGGAATTAGTCCAGTCATCAGCCGAAGACGATTGTAGATACTAATAATCAGAACGTTGTGAAGTAACTTGGCTTGGAATCTCTTAACTTTTTATTTTTTATATTTATTTTTCATTTTTTGTTTAATTGTTCCATTTTTACTTGTATTTTATTTCACTATTATTTCATTTCCGTTTTTTTTGCTTAATATATCTGTTAATGTTAGCTTTTTATTTTTAATACTTTTTTTATTAGTTCTTTCAGGGATTTCAAATCAATTTATATAATTTTAGAGAATGGTGCAACACGAATTGATGATTCTGAGCAGAGTTTGAACCTGTCCAACGATGAAAAACCTCAAATTATTGTCGATTTGTGACAATGGAATGAAACATGACTACATGATTTCACACCAGAATCAAAACGATAGTCATCTGAATGGACTGCCCGTGGTGAACCGACTCCAAAGCGTGCAAATACGCAATAGCTGGCAAGGTACTGATTTAAGTATTTTCGGATGCTCATGATATAATTAATATTCGTCCTGCACTGTGAAACAAATCATTGAAATCGACGGCAAAACTGCATAAATTGTGTTTCGAATGCTTTTGCATCCACCGTATTCTCCAAATCTGGCCCTCAGTGACTTTTTGCTGTTCTCAGACCTCAAAAGAATACTCGCTGTAATAAAAAATTAGTACCAATGAAGAGGTTAACTTTTACACTGAGGTCTATTTTGAGAATAAAGACAAATCGTTCCTACTATAAAAATAGTGTGTGAAAATTATTGAAATGATTAATAAATGCCAGTAAGTCTCGTAACCGCTGGCTGATATCTTCATTGTCTTTAACTAGCTGAACCGAAGTCTACAAGGAAGAAATAACAACACCTCTCCATTAAAAAAAAATGATAAAAAGGCTTGACCTTTTGACCAATTTTTGAATGATAAAATCTACACGTTGTGCGTTCGTTAAACGAGAGTTCGAGAAAGAAAGAGAGAGAGAGAGCCTACACTGGTAGCGTTTATGGAATTATCTGGTAGGGAAATTTTGCCAACGCAAGTAGAAGACCACAGAGTACTGAGATCTTCTTTTCGGGATTATTTTCCAGAACCTGACAGAAATAAAAACTGGATAGTAAACCCTTTCAATATAAAAATCAGAGTAATCAATTAATAGAAATATCACGCTATACAGTTTTTTAACGTAATTTCAAAGAATCTTCTCTATCAAATTTTTGGTTGGATTTAGAAAAAGTTTTTGGAGGCATATCAGAAGAAGCAAAAAATTATTCACTGCTTTTCTCATGCACATACCTTTGTGAAAAGACATTATCTGCCACGTTCAAAAATAAGGTGAATTTCCAATTTCCTCAAATAATAATAATTTATTCATCCATTTCTATTTCATCTCCTTCAAAGTAGTCTTCCCTTGATATAATACACTTGTGCCAGCGCTTTTTCCAATCCTCGAAGCAGTTCTAATATTCACTTTTTGGTTTGTCCTCAAGCTCTCTTAGCGATTGGGTTTACCCTTCTCAATCGTTGCAAAACGCAATCTTTCCATTGGTTAATTCATTATTGGAAACAGAAAAAAGTCACAGGGGGCAAAATCTGGTAAATATGGTGGCTGAGGTATGATTACGATGTTATGAACAAGCAATGACGAGTAAGCAGATAGCATTATCGTTTTCAAAGGGCAAAAGTTATTTGCGAAGAGATCCAGCAATAGGCGTCATCCATTAGGGCGTCACGACACCGACGCCAATTTTTTTAAGTGGTTACCTATATTTTCCGATTCGTTTTTGGATTCATTAAATTCTGAATTCACTTGTAGTTTTACTTGAATACTGATGAAAAAAGGCAATTTTATTGCACATTATAAAGAAAGTCATGAATAAGTCAAAATGAATGCAATGATACTAGTTTAATAAAATGAATCCATCAGTTATGATTCCATTCTCAGTTCAATTTTATCTAGTTGCGTATTTCGGTACAAATTAAAATAAATCTTTCAAATTACCAAAAAATATGTAACTTTGACCATAACTCGACTAACATGATGATAACGAAATCAATTTCTGATAACAAGAATTATTTTAGTAACTGTTCAAACTGTGTTCCTTCACGTAGAATACACATATTGCATCTTTTTAGTAATTCCCAATTCGTGACAGCTAAAAGCATCTCTTGCGTTATGGAAGCACAAACATTTGTGATACTATTTTTCAAATACTCTACATTTTGTGGACGGAGCATATTAATTAAGTCTTTGATATATCCCCACAACAAGAAATCTAGTGGAGTAATATCATTAAAACTATCATCCAAATATTGGGTAACTATTCTATTATTATGTGGAGGTGCTCCATCTTGTTGAAACCACATATTCAGTCGAGTTTGTATTGATAAATTCTCCAAGAAATTCAGCAACACATGTTGTAGAAAAACCAAGTACCTCTTCCCATTGAGAATTCCTTCGAAAAAATGGGGTCCTATCAAATAACCACCAACGATGCCGCACCAAACATTAACCCCCCACACAGACTGAAATCTCGTTTCTTGCACCCAATGAGGGTTCACGTCAGACCAATAGTGACAATTATGTTTGTTTATTATACCGTTGTTATGGAAACGGCTTTCATCACTCCATAATATTTTTTTTTGAAAGTGTGGTGGACAACCATGCAATGAAGTTCAATCTTCTATCAGCATCTTCTAAATATGTGAATATATTTTAGTTGTTAAAAATGAAACATGAAGATTATTACCTGGATATAGTCCTTGAACCAAATGTATTCATCTATAGATGGAATTTGTTTTTTGACAAAATACGTTGTATTGACGATTTCGAAATATTACAATGCATTGCTACTTGTCTGGTAGAACTAAATGTTTCCAACAACACTTGACGTAGCACTGCAACACTGTGATTCTCATCAGTAGCTGTTTTTGGTTTTTTTCGCGACAGTTCATTAAAAATCTATTTCATGCCAAATATTTGGCTGAGCCAGCGAATGCTTTGTCTGACGGTAATTTTCTGTCAGGATACCGATTAGCGTATATTCTCAATGCTTCTTTTGAATTCCTTCTTGCTTCGCCATAAAAACTTATCATATTCAACTTTTCTGCATTTGAAAATTGAATCATTTATTAATTTTACGAAAAACCAACACAAAACTGAATAAACTTTCGTCAAATCTGACAGGTCTTCTGACATATTATTGCATTTATTTTGACTCATTCATGGCTCTCTTTATAATACGAAATAAAATTGCCTTTTTTCATCAGTATTCAAGAAAAACTACAAGTGTGCTATAAGGCTGAATTCAGAATTTTATGTGGAATTCAAAAACCAATTGAAAATACTGGGTTACCATTTAAAATAATTGCCTTCGGTGTCGCGACTCCCTAACGGATGACGCCTAGTGCTGGATCTCTACGTAAATAAGAGGACCCTTTGGCACCAAAATTATCTGCTTTCACGAAATATGGTTATTCTTTATAATTTTTTAGATATTTTCCCGCGGAGTTTTATATAGGACACTCTGTATATTCTGTATAATCAAATAAGTTTCTTTCAACAGATCTTTTTTTGATGAATCAATGTTGGTTAGTATTCGAAATATTGATTACGTTGTAATATAAATAATCGCACACAATTGATGTGAACAAATTGGCTAGAATAAATAATTTTGAGACAGGTCTTCAATTTCTGTTAACAAATTGTGTACAGGGGCAACATTATTTGTTTCATTTAAAACAAAATTCAATGAAAAAGCTTGTTGCCGACTTCAATGACGTCACTGTACTATAAAATAATATTATTCTCGAAACATTGAACTGATAATGTAAAATATCGTAAATTTGATGTGTTGATTTCATATAACACGGTACAACGAGTTGTTTGTTGACTTATCAAATTAACCGAAACGACAGAATCTGTGGTAACAAATGAAGAAACAAGCTTTTATGGCAGTAAATAATTGGGGATTCTCGAGTTTGTTTGAAGGAGGGGTCCACAAAGATTCTCTTTATTAAGATAAATGATACAAATATATCGTTTTATTCAGCAAGGGCTTGTCATTGTCACTAAATCACGTGGTCGGGGACATCTGGCGATGTAAAAATATAGTGTTGCCCGTTTTCTTTGTTGAGGATGAGAGTTATTTTGTGCGCAAAAGAGATAAATACTCGCTGGTGTCGCTTGATTTCCACCATCGAAAATTTACTATCTCTCATTAGAAACAGAAACCGCTTCGATATCTGGCAAGGATAAGTTAGATGATTTGTTAAGTACATCGTCAATCATTAATATCTGAGCAAGCAGAGGATATCAAAAAGTTATTCTGGACCCAGTAGAATTTTTAGTAGAAAAGTATTAATATGACATGGCCCCTGTGAACCAAACAATCAATTTTTTCGGAATTTCTTTATTTAAATGTAGGTATATTGATTAATGCTGCAGACGAAAATAATTTTGGAATTTTGGAGGGTGGCTCAAAAAAGTGTGACATATCAAAGTTGTGTTCTTTTAAATGGAACACATTGTATTTCGTTACACTTTTGAATAGGTCAGAAAAAATAATATGATATCATGGAAAGTACTATGTTTCTAACTATAACCATTCTCAAGTTATTGGTTCATTTATGAAAATGCTTTTCCAAATGCAATACGTCATTATCGTGCCCGTCTTTCAAAAGATAATTTGCAAATGTTGTTAGATAGGTTTTTCAGGAAATTCACGAGTGCTAATAGGCAATTATCTCAAGAATACGCAGCAAAAAGTTGTTCTCGAAGATAAGAGCTCTGAATATTTGAAACACAAGTCAGGTGTCCCACAGGGATCTATACTGGGGCCTCTTCTGTTTACTATATACTCTCATCTGGTGACTGGAATAAAAGCCTGCAATATTCATTTATATGCTGATGATACCCAACTTTACTATAGTTTACTTCCACATATGGTGGATGATGCATGCAATCTTATCAATAATCATGGGGCCTTTGCAAAAGCTGCCAAAGACCATTGCCTACTTATTAATCCTGAAAAATTGAAAATTAGGTTGTTTAGAAGTAGACTGTAGCGTAAAAGAGTGGAGAAGTCTATCAATATTACGGTAAACAAAAAGAAGCTGGAAATGGTTAAGGAAGCAAAAAACCTAGGAGTAATTATGGACCCTGACTTGAGATTTCAAAAACATATAAATAGACAATTACAACAGACGTACTATAATCTGAAAATGATATATAATAATAGACATTTGTTACCCATTGAAGGTAAAAAATGATTATGTGAAACTAGTTTTATCATTTTTAAATTATGCTAACTCTCTCTACGGCCCTAATTTAACAACAATCTATAAGAAAAAGATACAGAAACTGCAAAACGCATATTTGAGATTATTCTACAATTTTAGAATACGACAAAGAGTTTCTCATAAATTGATAGAAATCGGGTGGTTGAATATGTATAATAGAAGAAAACATCATGCTGTTCTTCTCTGCTATAAAATAATTAGAAAACAAGTTCCCTCTCACTTACATAAGAAAATAACTTACCGTACAGATGTACATAATCTGAATATTCGAAATAAAGGCCTACTGACTGTACCTCCCTTTAGAACGGAATATTTTAGACGGTCAATTGGCTACCAAATCTATTCTCTGTGCAATCCGGTTCTGAATATTATAAGCACACAAAATGCTCACAAATTTAGACAATTTTACAAAGAACATTTTGAATCTCAAATATTATAAAAATATTTTTTTTCTTTTTCAGTTTTTAGCGAAATATGTTCTTTTTATTGTATCATTACCCAGTTTTGTTGGAGTTGAGTGAAAGAATATTTTCTGTCGTGTTTACACAACAGAAAATAAACTTCGCCCTTTATTTCCATATATGAACCTTGATTTATAATATTTATTGTATTATTCTGAACTTGGAAATAATAAAGATGATTATTATCATTATAGGTCTCCCTATCAAAAAAACTAATGATATGACCATTTATTATTTTGGAGAACGTTCTTTCGGTTTGGACAATTTGAAATTCAGATCAAGAGCCAGAAGTCAACTTATATACTCTCGATATGTGGTGAATTGTCTTTTTTTTAAAGTCTTTGTTATTTATAACTATTAGTTGGATCAATAATAAGTGTTTTGACACAAAATGCACCGCAATTGTAGATAAACGTATTGTTCGATACACATATTGATCACAAGCGAAACAAATCATCAGATGGGGGTTTGTCGCATTGTGAAATTGGCGGCAATTTCCTCAGATGATAGAGTAAATGTATGTTATCTGTTTATAAAATATTGTGAGTTTAAAATTTTTTGAAATATTTTTTTACACATTGATTTCTATTTTGTCCCCTTCAAAGAAGTCCCCCTCAGATAAAAAACACATGTGCAATAGTTTTTTCCAATCTTCGAAAAACTTCGTGGTGCAAGTAGTAATATGAAAATTCAGTGAATACTGAATGAAATATTATCTATATACAGTGCATTTCTTAAATGTCCCCCCCTTTTATTTTTTGAACGAGTCAACTCAAAAAATTGAAATTTGGGATAATGAAATGAATGAATGAATACTTTATTTTTAAGTGAAATTTACAGATGAAACTTTAAAGACAGTGATTGGGCTTTTTTTGGGAAAAAAATTTATTGTAAAGAGGGCCTTGTGACACATCATTCTGAAGTTCCTGACTATGAAGCTCCTAGAATATGAAGTCAATATCTTTACCTACTAGAACATGGCGGAACATTCAATATTTTCCTGAAAACAAACAAATTAATATAATAATAATAATAATAATGATATAGGCTTTATTATTTCATAACCAAAACAAAAAACACAACATAACTTATATATTCAACTTATAATTGAAATAAAGGGCAAAGTTCATCGTTCGTAGTGAAATACATCATGTAAAATGGTCTTCCACTTAACCCTGTTCTTCCACTTAAACCTGTTCTTCCACGATAATACTAGAAATATTCCTTTTTATCTGCCACATGGCAATTCCAACAACTCGATAAGGTTTGTTAATTTTTTTTTTTTTTTTATAAAAACGACAAAAAATGTCAATACGATAGGAGTTCACTTAAAATATTCTCATTTAGTTTTCAGTTTAACTAGTAGAAAGGTACCACGTCATCAATCTTTAAAATGGTCAATTCTCGTTCATTGGAAGAAACAATTGAAGCGATTTTTATTTACGGTGCGACGCGTAATTTTCACGAGACCGAAAGGATTTTCAATAAACTTTTCTCAAATCAACTACTGTTGACCCTCTCATCACTGAAATCGTCGAAGCGAATCCTAATGAATTCGATGTGGATATTGTATTCCAACAAGATGGAGCACCACCACATTACTCCTGACAAGTAAGAAACTATTTAGATACTACTTTTCCCGGTCGTTGGATTGGACGTCGAGGTCCTACAGAATGGCTTCTCCGTTCGCCAGATTTGACATCTTTGGACTTTTTATGGGTCTATTTGAAGCAAAAGGTGTACGAAACTGAACATATTGGATATTTGATATACGGCAGAGAATATTAAATATTTGTAGAGGTATTGACGTTACTGTGTTCGAAAATTTTCGGCGTGAAATATCGATGAGCTCTTCATATGTCAAGAACTTCAAGGCAACCATTTCAAGCATCTTCTGAACTGACCTTAAACATATTACCTCATATTATATAGTTAAATGTCAATGTATTCAGGCAATTATTAAATGTTTCGCCATTTTGTAGTAGGTGAAGGTATTGACTTCATATTTTAAGATTATGAAGTATTCGCCAGGTCGCCATCTTGAAAATTTCACTCCAAAATAAATAATTAATGCATCAATTTAAGTATCCAAAATTTGAATTTTTTGAGTTGACCTGTTCAAAAAATAAAAGGGGGGAGATTAAAGAAATGCACTGTATAAAATGTTAGTACATTGTTAATATTACAACGAAATTAATGAATATGAGATTCTTTGAAACCAGCAAAAAATGAAATTCAATTAAAATTCAAAAGAAAAATTCCATAAGATTCCAGACGCTGAACTCTACGTAAAAGCAGCAACCTCATCCTCCTAGGGGGTGTTGTTTAAATCGGATTAAACCACTTTTCCTGTAGAACAGCAAATAAGAAATTCGCGTTTTCTGGGGTTTCAGTACGTATTCTCCCTGCACGGTTTGATCGAAGAATCGTCGTACCTTAACCAGCAGTTGTAGCCGACGTGGAAGGCATCGGTCACGTTGTGTCCAATGTTGACATTTTTGCCTTCGTGATAAAGAACGGCGAGCGGCATGTATTGCTTCTCTTTTGCAGGCTGTTTTTTCGGTGATAAGAATCAATCTTCAAGTCGATTTCAAAATCCAAAGCCTTGATAATCTTCGTACACCGATCGTGGCTGTATTCGAAAAACTTCAGTCGCAAGATGAGGATAACGGAAAGTTTGCAGAGCATAATTTGCTCCTACTCTTCGACCTTCTCATTTGTTTTCGACGAAGCAGTTCCAATATGAATTTTTTGGTATATCCTTAAGCGAATCAGTTTTCAACTCTTCAATCGTCATAAAACGCCTTCCTTTCATGTGTCTCTTCAATATTGGGGAGAAAAAACTGTCGCAAGGGGCCAAATCTGGGGAATATGGTTGCTGAGGCATGAATTCAGTGTTGTTTTCAGCCAGAAAATTACGAAAAAGCAAAGACGAATGAGCAGGTGCATTATAATGTAGCAAACGCCATGAATTGCTTTTTCACTTCAAGATAATACTCCTTTGACCGTACGACTACGTGGAAAAAACTTCTTATGCACCATTCCACGGTAATCGAAGAAAACAGTAAGCAAAACCTTGATATTTGATCGAAGATGTCGTGCTTTTTTTGCTCTTCTAGGCCCTTCCATTGGGGCGATTCCTTTAGTAGATTCTGTAATATTCCAAAGACGATTTTCTGCTTGTTTCATAACATTTATCACAATCAGTTTCAGAAATGGTGACAGTTTCAGGTTATATGCTCACTGTCAACAGTATATGTCGATAGCACACTGAACACTGAGTCAAGCGAAGAGAGGAGAGAGGAGTCTGTCCTGAATACGGCTAGCGGAGTGGGTTGGAGTGAGGTGAAAGAAAAGCCAGGTAGACTGGCGTCGTTACGCGTTACGTAACGAAGAGTTTTACCCTCCCATAAGAAGTTATCACTTCAAAAATCGCTAACTGGATGTAAGTAGTCCACAAAATTTGAACATTCACCTTATTTTTTGAACAGTCCACGTACTCGTATGAACAACTTTAAACTTTTGATTTGAAGTCGGAGAAAATTATCGTTTTTGAGTTATTAACATTGAATATCAGTACTTCTTCAGAATGATTAGCTTTTCCGGATAATTACGTGATTTAGTAGGTGATTATGATTAGTTTTTCTAGATGATTATATGATTCAGTAGATGATTATGATCACTTTTACTGGATGATTACGTGATTTGGTAGATGATTATGATTAGGTTTTCCGGATGATTACTTGATTTAGTAGATGATAATGATTAGTTTTTCTGAATGATAACGTGATTTCGTAGATGATTATGATTAGTTTTTCCGGATGATTACTTGATTTATTAGGTGATTATGATTAGTTTTTTCGGATAATTACTTGATTTATTAGGTGATTATGATTAGTTTTTCCGGATGATTACGTGATTTAGTAGATGATTATGCTTAGTTTTTCCGGATGATTAAGTGATTTAGTAGATGATTATGATTAGTTTTTCCGGATGATTACGTGATTCAGTAGGTGATTATAATTGGTTTTTCTGGATGATTACGTGATCTAGTAGATGATTATGATTAGTTTTTCTGGATGATTACGTGATTTAGTAGATGATCATGATTAGTTTATCTGGATATTTACGTGATTTAGTAGATGATTATATGATTTAGTACATGATTATCATTAGCTTTTCCAGATGATCACGTAATTTAGCAGATGAGTATACAGAATATAAAATCTGATTTCGAGAAAATGGTATTCCTTACATTTTAAAAATGTTTCAGAACTTGTCAAATCGAATTATTTTCAACATCAACGTGTTTCACGAATAACTTCAATGCAGCACTCAAAAAATCTCTTTGGACTAACTTCTTTGACTGAACAACTTCGTTTTCTCCGAGAAAATCTTTCTTGTCATTAGAGTTATGTATTTTCAAAGGACGTTTTCCCAAAAATGCAAATTTAATCTTTAAACACACCTCATAAAGTATTCCAGAGAAAAGTTTGCTTCATAAAAGTTTACGTCTCTCCTGGAAACTTAAAAGAACAACACAACTTTTCCGTAGCAGATTCGCCGATTCTTGTACCCTTAATGCACTGTTTTACTATTCTAATGAATGCATATCGGCTTATGGCAAGTCCGGGTCTCACGAAACCGGCAGAATTTTCAGTGAGTCTCAAAATCTGAATGTTTTCTCCAAATGGCAATTCTGACGACGATCAATCTTTAAGACTCGCAAAGTCACGAGTAACTTCTGGATTAGTTTTCTGAGACATGAAATATGTATACTCGATGAAAACAGTATCAGTTAACTAGTTTAGTGATCCAATAATTTCTCAATTAATTGAGAATTACCTAGAGAAAAATAATTTTTCTAGGACCCTTATTAGAAAAACAATCAAAGAAAGATATTCCTCTTCCCAAAATGCAAGGCTGAAATCCAAATATCACAAAATTCCATTTGTAGAAAATTTATCTGATAAACTTTGAATGCTACTCAGTACCGAACACAATATAGTGGCTTTTTACAATGAAAATACAGTTGGAAAGCATTTTTTATCGAAACAAAAAACGAAAACACCACAAGGCATACAATCCAATATAGTGAACAAATTGAAATTGGAAGCTGTTACATATGCTATATTGGTTAAACCGGAGGGTATCGTAAAACACGAGTTTCAGACACATTGAAGACTCTAACAAACTAAATATAAAAAACCCAACTGCCTTCGTTGAGAATGAAAGATAATATGGAAACATTTTTGAATTTAATGATCCAACTGACCTAGTATCTTTAGCGAAATGATATATATCCTCAAATGCGATAGTGTTAACGCTGGAAGACATTACTTCATATTTCAATTTGATAAGTAAAATACCTGAATAATTCACCCTTTCTTCATTCTTTTTAGTTCTGTCATTGATTAAAAAACAGACACCACCTCAACAGAATTATAGATAAAGCCATTTGTTTGTTTCATGTCGTTTTGCGTTGTTGTTGTCTCAAAAATTTGCTTGTTGCAATATTTTTTATTGTTTCTTCAAATGTATCTGTATGTTTTATGGTTTTTAAAATAGTATTATTAACATGAAGAAACAACTTTTCGGTGAGCAATTAAAATTGAAACGATAGAAATCGTATAAGTTTTGTGGAAGGTATGTTTATAAAAATCCATTGTTACAGAGCCCCGAGGAACAAAATTGATCCTGTTACTCAACCAACCTATCTTCATAAAAACAGTATTATTGAATTATTGAAAATGTTGACGATATTTTTAAGAGTAATAGATATTTTTGAAATAATTTTTAATTAGGTAATCAGTTTTCTGATTACCTAATTCCCAGAGGAACAATTTAGGCAAGAAAACAATTGTTTTTTTATGAAAAAATTGATCCTGTTACTCAACCAACCTATCTTCATAAAAACAGTATTACTGAATTATTGAGACTGTTGACGACGATTTTTTTGAGGGTAATAGATATTTTTGAATAAATTGATGGATGAAGCCGTAACTACGTGGTAGGAGATCATGATGAAAAGAGAAATGAAAATTTCTATGTTTTTTACCACTTTTATTTGTAAATAACGTTACTGCAGTTTCGTTCTATATGGACATTTTCA
>WOGN01002507.1:0-16612 GCA_015342105.1 Leptinotarsa texana
ATACTCTAACGTTTAATGTATAAGTTTCATTATGATTTCCTACCACAATGTAACTGCTACATTCATCAATTTATTGATATTTATAACATTTATACGTTCCATCACATTTTAAAAACTGAAATATATAATGTCTCTAAAGAGCCATCTGCGGTGAAACAGATAAAATTTGTAGAAATTCGAAATATTTGCAAAACTAAATTATTTCCCTAAAGAAGTTCAACATTTATTCTCCTGGTTGACAAAATCATGTATTTCTTCTCTTTGGCAATTTAACAGTAATTGTTTCGGTTTTTCTTGAAGAAATTGATATCATTTAAATTTTGACGGGAAATGAAGAATATAGTCTTGGTGCTAGATAATTATAATAATTCTGTCCTATTGTTTTATCGCAGTGCGATCATAGCTGGACAAAAAAGTTTCCTACGACTTGAACCATCGACCCACACATCGGCTGATTGCCTGAGTGAACAAAGCACCCACGTCGAACCGCCCGGCTACCGTCCGACCATGAGTAGGTCAAATTCAGGAGTAGATTAAACTAATTCGTGACATAAAGCCGTCATTTTAAGAATAAATTGAGTGATTCATCCCATAATGTTATCCAGATGTTGTGCTGGAGAGACGATATGGCTTTTATTAACTGTTTTTTTCGAACTCGATATCAATAGAGATGCTAGAAAATCTATTTGGTCAATTCTATCCAACATCCACAGGAATGGACCAAACAGTAGTTTTTTAATTTCCACAAAATATGAAGGTTGAAGAGAAAACCCAATATGAAATATTGTTGATTTGCTGAACTCATTCATAATATACCACATTAGAGCAGAATTGATACGGCTTGTCCCAGAGTATTATTTTGAATATAAGTATAAATTTATTATATGAAGTTTTTGACTTACCGGTAACTGGACTTATTACCACTTTTGTAACAAATGTCTTTTGGAAAGACGACGCTTGATATAAACTGAAAAAGAAAAAAAATATTGACTACAAATAGAAAGTAACAAATGTAAAAATTCGTCGAAGAAAATAAATAATATTTTGAATTTTGAACGCTCAAGGTATATTCAGTTTCGACTTCATTTATATAGATAATTGAATAGTTAGGTTAGGTTAGATTAGGTTAGGTTAGTGACAAATAAAGAATAAAAAATAAAGAAGAAAGTTGAATTTTGGAGGCACAAGGATACAATTCATATTGTACGGATCGAATAGATCTACATAATGTCATTAATAGACACGTTCATTGGAGAAGCTCTGTCAGAAATAAAGAAGGTTTTTCTAGAATTGTAGTTGAATACTTATTTTTTATCAGATTTTCATGGCAGTCTATTTATTGTGTTTTTTTGCAGTAATGTATTTATTATCTTTGTATGTTACTGAGATTTTTCGAATCAACAGATATTTCCTATAAAGAACTGAAAATAGGTGTTTCTGATAAGAATGAAATATATTGAAAAATTGCAATAATGGAAAAATAAAATTGTCTCGTCAAATTCTTCTAATATGATTTTTCCGTAGAGTAAATTAGAGGTTCTGAATCATCTCAACAGTGATAGAAAAAGTAATGGTTTCTTGATCAATTTGAATATTATCAAAGATTCAAGCCAAAAATCACCACCAAATATTCAAGGGGTAATAAGAAATTAAATACTTCAATCAAATAAGAGGAATGCATCCTAATATACAACAATGTTGATGATGTTAGCATTCATGTACAAATAAACATAATAATAAAAAACATCTACCAATACTTTGTTAATGAGTAGGACTACCTAAAGTAAATGATCATTCAGAATTACAAATTTGTCAAAATATATGAAGTTAGGGGGTTATGTCACATTTTGTAAATATTGTGGAATATGTAAACGTACTTCTTAGAGATCTGCAATATTCTGGATGAAATTTTGTCACCACCGCCTAAAACAGGAAAATTTCCAACAGCCCTCAATATCGAAAAAGTAATTCCTATTTATAAAAAACACTGTTCCGATTACTTGGAAATTCGTAGTAGTTTCTCGAAAGTTTTCGAATATGGATTTTTGGACAGGCTGATGAATTTTATCAAGGGGCATAATATTTTGACAAATAGTCGATACGGTTTTCGACCTGGTAAATGAACAACTAACTTCGAACTGTACTGGACGGATTTCTTAAATAATTTGCTTTCCTCAAATGTTTCATTTCCAACTAATATAACAGTGCTTTAAGCTACACAAAATGAAAAAATATACAACATAATTCTAAAATTCATAATTAAATCTGAAATATCAATATAAAAAGTAGTAACTCGATTGATTCAAAAATTCTGTTGCAAAACAAACTCAGATTTGATGCCAGTGGGAGGGGTTCAAAAAATAAAAAAATCAACACCTAGCGCAATCTGTGAGTTCTATGACAATCTCATAAACCGTTTAGAACAAGGAGAGGTCCCAATGGGCCTTTTCTGTAACCTGAGTCGAGCTGTGTGGACCACGATATTCTTTTATCAAAGTTGGATAACTATGGTATTAGAAGTGTTTATCTCAATATGTGAGAATGACATCTATAATATAATTCGTATTATTCGTGAGAATAATATAATTTGTAATGTTACATCTGCCAATACCGATTTCAATATACGTGTTCCACAAGGATCTATTTTGAACCCAGTTCTTTTTATTTTGTACATAAATGAAATCGCAAATTCCTTTCCGGATATTGAAACCTGTGAAACTGCTCTATGCCAACTTACTTCTTGGTTCAATCAAATCACTCTTTATTTCAATACAGACAAAACTAATTTTGTGGAATTCAATAGTCAACAGAGGGTATTGGTAGATGTAGATATAATTTTAAATAACACACCTCTGCCTATAAATAACAGCTGTACATTCTTAGGACTATTCGTTGACTCACATGCAAGCTCCTGATATCCAAACTCTTCATCTCTCCACTGTATGTTCAGAAATCTCAAATTTTTGAAACTGCAACAATTAATGAACTTTTACTAGCCACAAGGGGAAAGTCGACTGAGGAATGGTATTTGCCTATGAGGAGACTGTACACTGTCGAATAACGTTCTCGTATCACAGAAAAACTCATTAGGTGTATTGATGATGTGAAAAAAGACTATTCTTAACGAGAAATCCTCAACAGATTTGAAATTCTGACCTGTACAGGCCTCTACGTATTTGAAGTCGGTATTTATGTGTTCAAAAATAGATATTTGTTTTTCATAAAGATTTCCACGAATACAACACACGTCGTAAGGATGATTTACGATTACCACTCGCTAAGCGAAATATTTCCTATAAAGCTCCAGCTCGAATCGGCGCAAAGATTTAACATATTACCTTCCTCTATCAAAAGCGTAAAACATGAACTAACTTTCAGAAAAAATCCTGGTTGAGAAATGTCTATACTCTTTAAATGAATACTTTTAAGTTGAACTTTTAATTAATGTGAATCTGTATTTTTATTTAAATAGATATTCTGTGTGCTATGTGTATGCATATTTATTATGTAAACATGTTTTTCGTAGTGTTATATAATTCTTAATGTACTGTTATGCTCCTCTTCTACATTTCTTAATATAAATCCTGATCGTTCTACCAGGCGGTTGTAACGATGACTCTTTCTTATACAACTCTATGTTGTTTTAGAGAAATCAAGTGCTTTGCTTTGATTTGATTTAATTTGAATAAAACAAATTCCCAAACAATGAGTCAAAACTATTTTGACTTTTCATCAATTGAGATACCTCATAACACCATCAGAAATTGCAAAACTCCGATTCTCATTTTGATGTCGCCAAGTTCAGTCTCAAATAATCTACGCAGTTCTATGAGCTATTCCATATTTGACGTGGTACGTCAATGAAAAATCAACTATAACAACCTGTTTTGTTTTTCATAAAAATTACCAAGAACAGCGCCTCCAATATTGGAGGTCACTCTGTATTACCTGAATGAGCATCTTTACCTTTCAATCAGTGAGAGTCTGTTATTACTTCGAGGTCCACTAACCATCAAAAAAAGTTATCAAGCGATCCAATGAATTACTGCACTTTTAATCCTCTACTTCTTTGAAACAAAGCGGGAGTTATTTATATCGCCGAAGATGAGTAGTAGCGTTTGGCTGTTGTTTTTCACGTTTTTTGTAGCGGTCGAATCCTGTCCGGCCTTTCAATGCGCTCATCCCGTTCCATTCATTCATTCATTTCCAAAACTGGCAGGCACATTAGTGTATGAAAGGAAAAAATTGGATTTACTGCAGTGGCATGTCTGAAACAGATTTCCGCTTTATAGGCCAGGTTCGCTCGGGATAAACTCCGTTCTGTTTGACGGTAATTTCGATGCTTTACTCACACACATTTTAGAGTTTAGCGGCTTGGATTTTTTCATAATATTTTTCTGTCTTACATTGTTTTTTTATGCTTTTAGAAATGAGAATTAACCTAACACGTGTTTTTATCTATGTGAGTAACTATATATAATTTGTTTCGATAGAATAGAATGGATTATAATAGTTTATTAACTACGTTACATTTTCATGATTGTAGCAAGTCATGTGTATAGGTTTCCTTAAATAAACATTTGAAACAAATAAATTGATTGTAAAAATGGAAAAATATTAAGGTTGTCTACGTACATATGTAAACAAATAAATATTCACCTATGATAATAGGGGTATTTAAAAACTACCGCAGTACGTTGCATATTTTACAAATTCAAACGGATAGCAAACATACACAATGAAAAACAAAGAATTATGTTATATAAGAGTTTAGTAGATCCCCATCTGAGATATGGTATAATTGGTTAGGGTGGACTGTCGAAAATTCATCTACATTCCCTTGAGGTTATGCAGAAGAGATTTATCAGATGTATCCTACGGAAAGGTTACGACTACCCTAGCGATCTACTTTATTCAAAATCTGGAATATTTGATGCCAGACAGCTGTTTTTTATAAATATCACTGCTGTACAGCATAAAAACAAAAAATAATTAACTACTTATCACAATAAATACGCTACACGTCGGAATCATAGTATCGTCATTCCATTAAAGCTCAAATTAGTTGGGCAGAAATCCTTCCAGTATTTAGGACCAAAACTCTACAGTTTTCTTCCTGAAAATTTAAGATGCGAAACAAGTCTCAAAAATGCATGACAAAGATTAAATTATTTGTCAAGAATATACCACGAGCAGAGATACATAGACAAATATAAATTTAAATACTTTAAATACATCCACAATTGTGGATATATATTGTATATTGATTTGTTTGTAGTCTGGAACCCTTATGATTAAAATCTCTATATCCACTGATTGTTTTATTTATTTATATTGTGTCTAGTGCAAAGTTATGCTTTTATCCATACTTAGTACCCATTCAACACATTAGTTTATTTTGATTCTTCGTATTCTGTTCAAATATACCCAGTGTAAACTTATATTCTTATCTATTTCTAACACTTATTTCAACAGATTTATTGGTTTTATTTATTTATATTCTTTTTAAATATCTTAATACTTAATTTAAAGCATGAATCTCATTCAATGTCAAATTCAGTATTTTCATTCCTTTCACACAAGCAGATCATTTTGCCTCGGAAGACGCATTTCATTTGTTCACCGTTCATTTCTATATGTTTTTTTTCATTCCAATTCCAATTCCAATTTATTCATTCAGTTAACATTCAATTGAATATTCAGTTAAATTCAATTGAATAATCAGATTACATGAATGACTATTTCTTGTGCTATTCTGAATTCATTAAAAAGTCGAGAGTTGCACCTAAGCATAGAATATGCTTGTATTGTGCCTATTCTCCCAATTTAAACGAATCCTTATGACTATAGAAAACAAAACAAAAAGTTTTCATATTATATGTTATATGACATATTAGAGAGAGAAGGTAAATGCAATGGACCAAAGAAATGAGTGAGAGCGGGTATTTCATGTATGAATGCTCTTTGGAATTTTTGTATGATATAAATTTGTGTCAGACTTTTTAGGGATCCAAAATATATTGTTGAATATTAACTGTAAACAATCATAAAAAAGTTAATAAATATATATTATTATTATATTCAATGTACCTATTCCCTGTATACAGTTTCATCTGTGTGGTAATGAGTTTATCATTTTCGTAATAGAAGAAGAATGAAAGCTCTCTAATTCTCAATAAATTGATGGATGTAGCCGTTACTACGTGGTAGGAGATCATGATGAAAAGAGAAATGAAAATGTATATGTTTTTTACCACTTTTATTTGTGATTAACGTTACTGAAGATTCGTCCTAAATGGATATTCTCAAACTTATACAATACATTTTATTGTATAAGTTTGAGAATGTCCATATTGGACGAAACTGCAATAAATGTTATTGTATAAGTTTCAGAATGTCCATATAGGACGAAACTGCAGTAATGTTAGTTACAAATAAAAGTGATAAAAACATAGAAATTTTTATTTTTTTTTTCATCTCTTATTCTCATCAGTTTCAAATATCAATGATACCAAGTTTAGTATACTATAGAGACGGGAATGAGGTAAAACTCACAGAATATAACAAAAGTGTTATAATAATAGGCAACATTTTGTATAACAAAATTCAAAATGCATACAGATGATGTTTCGTCTCTGTACGAGCAATAACAAAGTATTCTGAGTTGTTAGGTCTACATTATAGATTGGAAGTTTCGAATGATGCACGAATAATGTAATAATAAGATTTTCACTTGGTCTATAAATATTCATGTTATTGGGTTTGGTGGCCCATGAAGAGTGCTTTTTACCCTATTGGGAAAAACCTAATTAGAGTAGTTTTGCAATTTCACATCTTTACTGAAAAAAAAAATTAGTTATTCAATGAATTTGGTCGGGTTTTCTTGACTAGCGACACTGACCGGTCCAGAAAGACAAATTTTGTATATCTCTCCTCAGGTTTCATTTAACAAAAACAATATCTACTCACTTTTTTTCCAAATTGTTGAATTGATATGATCAATAAATTTTGCAGAGTTTAATAAAATACCTACTCATCCCTTATGTTCCTCGGATTTTATGAATAATACCAGTAGATGATTCAAAATTGTATTGTATTTAAAGGATTAAAATATCTGATATGGCATGGGAATATACATTTTCGTATGATACTTTTTGAATAACAACAAATATTCAAAGCAAAAAAATCAGGTATGGTCCTACGTGTGTTTTTATAAAAACAATATTTTTTTTACAATGATGTGATAACGAAAAGTAGTGACTTGATGTAAATGAGAAAAAAAAACACATAATTGTCTTTCCACATGTGCAAATGTTTTCAATGACGCGTCATCGAATTTTCAACCCCGAGGAATTTTTTTAACGAATATAAATATCCTCTCACTTTCTCTTTGATGAAAACAATTCATAAAAATAATTTGAAATAAGCTACTAATATTTTTATAAATGATACAGGGTATTTATTTCAAACGATACTGCAGATAATTGCAATTGCGATAATCACTAACGAATTCAGTACAGGAGGATAAAAATATGTTGAGAGAAATTCCAGAAGGATTCGCACAGTTTAGAATAAGGAGTTTTAAACTACTTGAGAAACCATTTTCACAATATGATATGAAATGAAAGTGAAATGCGCATACAATTTCATCTTGATTTTCGATCCTGTGTAAATGAGAAAACTTTGATTTCAAGGGATTTTTATAACGTAAATATGTTTATTTTCTTTGCAATTTCAGGAGATTTTAGATTCTCCTATTTTCTGTTTTTCAGATAATTCAATTGAAATAATATATATATTTGATAATATTTTAAAAAAATCATCATTTTAGCTAACAGTTACTGTTACAAATAAGAATAAGTGTCGCAGCTAGCGAAAGTTACTGTGAAACAGTTTTGCAAGAAATTTTAAAATTTTGTTATATGAAAATGTCATATTTCATTGGTATTATGAATTCAAATTCATGTCATAGATTCAATACCTGTGTTCAACAGCAGGTTCTAAAACGCTGAATTATACTGAAGTATAATTCGCTGCTGTAACAACTCCACCACTCTTTTGATAATAGCCTATCTGAAATATATAGCAGTATAGTTATCAAAGTTTAACAAATTTTTTTTGTAGCATGCAAACATGAATTACTTTTTATCACATGTTTCACCCATATTTTACGAACATGGCTCAACTTAGTCCTGATTATCAGTTTTGATGAAAATGTAAGCATTGTTCGAAAGTAATTTTTCATGTAAACCACGTGTACGATTTACAAAAATACGCATTTCGTTACCCTGCTACGACGAGTACATAAGTGATGAGATCATTTTCTACCGGGATAGTCCTCGGCTCGTTTTCTTTTATTCTGAAACCAAGTTGATACCACCTTATAGGAGAGTCCCAAATCTTTTTCCAATTTCTTCTTCGTTTCAGAGCTTGGGAAAGGAGTGCTCTTGTAAACTTCTTTCAGTACTTCAGTTTGATCTCTTGTGATAGTTGTTCTATTGCGCATAGGATATTGATCGTGTAATAAAGTTTTGAATGATGCATAGCACAGTGATGAATGTTTCGAGCTGAAAGCTAAATAAAAATAAATCAATAAATGATGTGATAAAATTTTGTGATGAAACTCAAGAGGGGTCTTCGAAAACGATGAAATCATAAAAAATTGAAGAAAAACATATATTTAGTTCAAATAAGTTGAAAGCATACACCAATTGCTAATTGGGCAATAATTGAGAAATAGTCAGTACTGAGAATATTAATTGACAATTGAAAATTAATAAAGTTGATGCTATAGTTATTGAGCAAATTCTTATCATTATCATGATTTTCTTGGAAACCATAGAGCTGAAAATTATGACGAGCTGATCACTGACATGATTATGAATTTTTCCATCATCGGATGTGGAATGTCTCTAAAGATGTACATGTTATATTCACATTTGATAAATTTAAAGATAATACGGGAGCTTATTCAGAAGAATAAGGGGAACGCTTCCATCAATTTGAGAAACGTTATCAAGGCCAGTATACTGAAAGCTTGATGGGGGACTATATTTGGGGGAAATAAGAGACACTTCCACTCAACATTACAGAAAAAGTAAAACTCTTCATTTTTAAACATTTGGACTCTATTTTAAAAATTCTATTGTAAGAATAAATCATGAATCTATGTTTGGTCTGTTTTAATAAATCATCTCTGTGTGCAATTTTTATGTATTTTACTTGAATAAAATTATCCATTTTTCACACATGAAAGCAAATCCAGAACTCTTTCTTGTTCTTATTTTTGTTTCTAAGGTATATAAGCAATGAAAGTAACGTATGCGTAACCCGTGCGCAAAAATGCGGTGTAATCTGAGAAAAATGTTTGTGTCATTTCATTCCTTCATTTTTCAGGATAACCACTTTTGATAATGCCGTTTTCATAGAAGAAACTACTTCGTGAAAGTTCATTCAAAACATGTCATGAAATATCTAGACTTCAAAAATCATAGTGTGGTAAAATTAAAATAATTCAGGGTAGCTCTACACTAGTATTAAATATTGATATGAATGATGTTTTTCTTTCCTCAACTAGACGTGACTGGCGTAAATTTCAATAGTATTTAATACAGTATTAATTGTAATCCCATCATTTAAATTATTTATGAATTGGTGTTGATTTTGAAAATGTAGACGTGAAGAATTGTTGTAATTACATCTATTCATTTGTGTAAATACACAGTCACCTAGTGAGAACTGAAATATTTTATTTTCACTCTGAACTTCAGGTATAGTTCCCCTCCACATATGTTTTGCAGAAACACCAACGTCGTTTTTTTAGGGTGTAAATTCACACTAGAATTTTCAGGACCTTTGAATAAATCTTTCGGTGGTGCTTGAGTTCCAATATTTCCTATGGTATATCCTAATTTTTACAATGAAACACAGGTTGTAACTTCAATGATCGATCCATTTATAAACATATATTTCCTTTGCTACTAAGGCAAATACCATTGTACATTGTATATACATTGACTGCTAGGACTAACGTTATAACTCGATGTCTACCACAGTAGCAGACGAAACAGGTTCTTAGAACCACGGTTTATCAACCCGTATTTTTTTCTCTTTAATTTAGATCGACCTCTAATTTAATTTTAAGTTAACCATAACAATAATTTACTTTGGTAGTTGTAATGACAATTTTTCTTTACATCTCCTTTCTCGTCTTCTATTTTGGAACCAAATTTTAATTACTCTGCCAGACAACCCAGTTATCCTCTCCAAGTATTCTTTGTCTGCCCCTTTCACAAAATTAGTTCTATTAAACACATCTTGCAGAATTTGTGCTTGATATTTACTTATCATTGTTCTATTCCGTTGTGTTACTGAGTGTGGTACAGCTGTCGCAATTTGGTTTTCTATAGGTGGCATTTCTGCATTGAGCATTCGCAGCTTTGCTGTGGTATCGTGTAGAAGTTGATCGATAGCTGCAGATGTTTGCGAACTGAAAACTAAAACAAGAGTTAGTAAGAATAATTTACGATCCACAAGTTGAAGAATTTATCGTCACTTTAAATTTGAAGGCCTACTTCTCGTGTATGGTTAGAGGTTTATATCATATCATGTTGTTTTTGGATAAAAATATGCAATATATTGAAAATAATGTAATGAAACATATTACATGTTTCTATCTAGACAATCCAAGTAAAAGTGACTAAAAAATAACAAAATAATCATCTGTAATCAGGTACTAAACAGTCTTTTTTTCCTCGGTTATTTGGCAAGGGCTGTAACGATCGAGTTCTTAGAATTTATTAGTCGGTGCGACGAGAAAACAAGACACTGCTCACACACACCAAAACTACACACATTTCAAAGCACATACTCTGGCGTCACTAGTGAAAAATTTGTGGGAAAAGTTTCCAGAAATTCTGACAGATGAGTTCCCAAAAATTAAACTGTGGTCTGTTCAGAAAAAGACGTTTGTTATAAGCCGATGTCAATAATTCAAGACAGTGTTTATTTATTTTATAGAAATTATTTAAAGATTCTAGGTAGTCAAACAATTCAAAAATTACTAGATTGTTGAGTTGAAACACACGTTGTCTAAAAATAACAATGTGTTGACTTGTTTTATTTTATTGGCATGCTTCAACTGTTGAAATATGTAACATTCTCTTCCATATGTTCCATATATATGCTCAGGGTTGCCCCGTTCCTCTCATGTAGACCTACGACTTTGTAGGTACATGTGGCCAGATACCCAACAGAAAAACAAACAACCCACCCAGCTAATGCCGCGCAGAGAGTTGAAGTAAAACCATCAGGTACCTGTGCAACGTCTTCGACTTGGAAGATTCGTCGCAAATTATTTCCCACTATGAAAAGCAGAAATTAATTTCGTTTGGTCGATCCGACCAACCGATAGACCGGTTTCGGGGTGATTGCCCCATCATCAGTATCAGGCAGAACGGTGTGAACCGTCTGGGTAATCACGACTTCATTTGGTCTTGAAAAATTCAATTTTCCATATGAATAACATGGGAACATGTTTTTTCGGTTTCAACTAGATTTCAACAGTTACAGTATCATCTATTTTTAAATGAGTATTACACTTTTTTAGAAAATCAAATTTGCCAGCCATGAAGTTCTTTGAGAGACCACTCCCCAACCAACAGTTTTTGAGCTGTAGAGTTGGAAAGGGGAACGTTAATAACCAGTGATACTAATTTTTTCCAAATTGAAACTCTTGATGTCAAATTAAATTTCATTCACAATAAATTCTACAGAGTTATTGAATTTGTTAAATCCATAGTTACTATGTAAGCATAATATCAATGAACTAACGTTAAAATTTTCGCACATATTATAATTTTCGAACTTCTTTTAGGTTTACTCTAACTAGCGTCAGTATATTTGGGAAACACTACTTTTAAAGATCCTGGACCGACACACCATAAACGATGGCTTTCAAAAGCCATTTATTTCTTGAGAATGTTCCTGTTCCAGGAACAATTTTCATTTATAAGACTGGAAAGCCAAGGACTCTGTCATATCTGTATTTTTATAATATGATTATATGTATGTTATATATTCCAGCTACGATACAACATGTATGTCTCATTGAACACTTGTTTACTTTATGGTATTTCATGATCACTTAAATGAAATGAAAATGTAAGCTCAGAAATTAAAATTGAAATCATTGAATGAAAGAATCGAAAAGCTAGCGAAACCACAAATTTATAGAATATGCGTTGCCGTACTGCTGAGCCGATTTTTTTGGTAACAATTCAATTGAAGCCCTTTTTTGTAGCTTCTTCTATATCGTTAGGAACACACAATTCCTCACTATCGTTCTTTATTATGCAAGAACTTCAAATGTGACTTCAAATAAAACGCGTAATCTGTAAACAATACTGTTTGTTGGTAACCAGGTGATTTGGCGTCACCTGACACGGCCACTTCACAGCAAATACGATAACATGAAAATAGTTAACTGACAAAATGTCAAATGTACATGTCAAAATGTGTTTTTAAATTTATCTATTTATTAATGAAAACAGGATAGTTGTACAAAAAACTTTTTATGATATTTGTGTTTCATTGTGTTTCATTGTGTTTCATTTTGTTCTTGAAACCCTACTTTTAACACTCATGAATAACTATTCCCATTGGTTTGTCCTGAAAATAATATTTATGGGATTGAAGCACTTATTCCTCATTGAAAATAATATTAACATAAAATTTTGTTATTCTCATTTGTGTACTTCAATACAAGACACGTGTCATCACCTCATCAGAACCGTTGGATGAGAATAAAAGACGATGCACTCATTTCTTCCATAACATTGCGACTCCATGTCACCGGAAGAGGCAAATCTGCTTTTGTTATGATGACAGTACGTGTACACATTCAGACGGTTAATTAATAACAGCCAGAGTGATGGAGAAATTTCTTTTTGAGGTGAAACTTGTGTCGGCGCAGTTGACTTGGGGAGTAAGCTGGTGAATGCGTGACGAGATCGTTACGAAGTGTGATCGGGCGAGGCAAACAGAATTCTAGAGGGAGGTATGAGTTAGTGAAGATCGAAAGAGATAGAGAGAGTTTCGTGCAATGGCTTTCTCAAGTATTTCCTTAACAGGGATTTTTGACATGAAATATCGTGAAAGTTTTAAACCAGTATTCATAAAAATGAAATTGTTGTCTGTCCCAGCACTATATATTTTCTAATGTGTAGTCTCTGTCAGGAACAATATCACAACTCTAACAACTAACGGATACTTTCGCAATTTTTATACTCATCATGGTAATCAATTGAGAATACTCACCACAGGATAGCTAAATTCCAAATATCACTCCTCTATAATGGAATAATTCTGTATAATAAATTGCCAACTTCGATTAAAACTTAGAAATCTGAAAGTATGTTCTGTAACCGTGTTGAATGTTTGCTTATTGCAAGGTATTACTATTGTTAGACTAGGCCTAAAACCTTTAAAAATGGTAAAATGTGAAAAAAATAATAGTGGGATGAAACCCATTAGGGAGGAAGGGAAATATGATAAAAATAAAAATAAATTACGGCCGATCTGAGTTCGGGAAGTGAAAGGAGCTGAGTTTTTAAGGGTAAAAAATGGTTTATCCCGATTCCCGGTAAAACTACAAGTACTATGGAAAAAATGTAAATAGCAAAGTTGTAGGTAATGAGAAGGTAGATAATTGAATAGAACTGGCTGATGCTTGATGGAAATCCATTGAAAAAATATAATCATTACAGTTTATTATATGATTTTCACTATAAAGGAATTTACAAAAACCGCCAAAAACGTGTCGCGGTTTTTGTAAAACCCCTTATAGTGAAAATTATACAATAAACTGTATCAATTCAATTTTTAATTTGAAGGTCTACAACGTTAGTATTAATAATTTTTCCACATGACCTAGAAATTTATGTGAAAAATTCAAATAGCCAAGTTTTGGGCTTTTTATTTTTATTAAAAAAAAAATTAAGAAATTTGATGAAAACTTCCATTTTCTTGTCCCAAATACACCGTAATTAATTTAATTTGAAATATTTATTATTTCACCCTGTTTTAACTTAATATAAAAAAGTTCCCTAATTTTCAATCGAAAATTCTCACCTCAAAATATCAGATTTTTTCAAAAGGTTGGTGTGATTTTTTCGTTTGAAGTCTCTTCTTTCTGATGGTGTAAAAAAACTCACTCCTTCTCACTTCCCTGTTGTAAATGGGATGTATTCTTATTTTTTAATATTTTTTATATTGAACAACAATTGAACAACTGAATACAATAATTACAAAACAAATCAGAAAACAAAATGAATCATATAGGGAGAGAAAATATCAACATTAAGATAATATCATGAACAATTCCAATATTTCCCCCCATTTTGCAATCTAATTGCAAAATTATTCCAACTCAAAATGCTCCGGTATCTTTACCCTTCTTCCAGATGTTGTTATTACTTGTGATGAAAACGTCGCGTCTTGGTGTCTTCTTTCATATTTATTTTCTACCTCTTCATCTTCTCCTTGCTGTGTTACATTTTCATTGTGAATGTTATTGTTTTCTCCATCTTGATTTTCTGGTATCTCGTTAGTATCCACTTCTCTAGACTTTTCTAATTGGTTTGCCTTGTCTGTCTCAATTTCTAATGGAAATAGTCGCTGCAGAGTACGAATTAGTTCCCCTCGTTCTGTTTTAACTCGTGCTACTCTTTCTATTCCATCTCTTCCTGAAAACAGTTGTAAAATTTTACCCAATGGCCAGTTTACTCGTTTTTTGTTGTCACTTCCAATGAGTACAACACCTCCAATTTTGAGTGAAGTTACTGTTTTTTGACCAATATGGACTAATTCTACCAGATATTCCTTCCTAAATCGACTACGAAGCTTCTGCAACATCAAAGGCGTTAATGGAATCAGATCCTCTTTGCTACTTGAGATAAATGTGAGAGGTCGAGCATTAATATTTGCTTCACAGTCATACAAAACAGTCATGACTTCTTCATAATTAAACGATGATTTTCCCAAATGACGACGCAATAATTCCTTTATAATTCTGACTATTCGCTCCTACAATCCTCCCCTCCAAGAAGCTGTTGAAACATTGAAACTCAATTTAATTTTTACCACTTTTCTTTGTAAGTAACGTTACTGCAGTTTCGTCCTATATAGACATTCTCAAACGTTTACAAGAGTTTATCGTACAAGTTTGAGAATGTTGGTTACAAATAAAAGTGGTAGACATTTCCATTTCTCTTTTCCTCTTTTCATTATGATACCACGG
Source organism: Leptinotarsa texana (assembly GCA_015342105.1). NCBI lineage: Eukaryota > Metazoa > Arthropoda > Insecta > Coleoptera > Chrysomelidae > Leptinotarsa > Leptinotarsa texana. Next base: position 15,299 of record WOGN01002507.1, read on the forward strand.
CTACATCCATCAATCCATTTAATTTTCCTAGTTGTCGAATATTCTTCAATATCTTCCCACGAAATTTTCTGCAACAAATTCCAAGTACCTACAAAATTCCCACCGTTATCCGAATATATTACAGAAATATTTCCTCTTCTCGCCACAAATCGGAGTGCCATCAAGAAATCCTCAGTACACAGGGATCGCACTATGTCAAAATGTGCTGCCCTATATACTGCACACGTCAAGATAACAATCTAAGACTTCTCGCCTTCTTTGAGAAGAAGCGGCCCTGCCAAATTCACGCCTGTTACTTGCGATGGTGGAGACTATTTGATTCTATTTGAAGGTAACGATGCATAAGGTCTATTTGCGGGGTTTTTCTTATGTTTCATACAAATCAAACATTTTACCATAACATCCTCAACAAACTTCCTTCCTTTCAGTATCCAAAATTTTTCTCTAGAAGTGTTTGGACTCCTATATGACTTTCTACAAGTTTGTGTTTGTACGGCAATATAATAGGATATTTCAAATCAAATGAATCATCACTTCAGATTATTTTAGTTTTTACCCTCAACAGACCATATTCTGAACGAAACAAATCAATATTTTGGAGAAAGTCCATATTTTCTTTCAGAAAAACTTTCATTCTCTATTGCTCTGAATGAACAAATTTCAGGATGTTCTATTTCATCGAAAGTTAATGTACCTGATTTTCTACGATTATCTTTATTCGAATTATAACTAAATCTGAATAGCCAAGCAATCATCCTAGTAATTTCCGTGAAAACAGAAAAATATTTGAATATTTGTGTAATATACGGGTTTTGATTACTGACAGAAAAATTTTTATAACTTCTTTATTCTTTCTCTATCAACTTCATAATTCTTACAGTAAATCTCTCCATTTGGCCAGTGCTTCGGATCTCTCTTCAACCAGTCTGGCCCCTTTCACCATTGTTTCTCAACCAAGGTCTTACTCGAGCAACCTCTTGAAGCAACGTCTGCCGAATTTAAGTGACCAGGTATATGTCGTCAATCATTAACATTGCTCACTGAAGTTATTTCTTTCACTCTGATACCCACGGAAGTATTCCAGTGACCTTCTGTTTTAATCCATGTGAGAGCAACCATTCAATCACTCCAGAAGTACGTTCTTAGAACACTCAGTTCATTCACACTTTTTAAATTTTTGCAAAGTCTGGCCCGTATAACAGTGGATAACAATTCCAACCCAGGCAGGGTTATATTTTTGGGAGCTATTCTTGATTTTGCCTCAACAAGTTCAACAAACACTCTTCCTTCCACAACGTTTCTTAGAAATACGCA
>WOGN01002508.1:0-16602 GCA_015342105.1 Leptinotarsa texana
TTCTGAACTTTGAAGGGCCGTAACTTTTTAAATAAGGGAGAGCGCCGCTTTTTTCTTTCGGATTCGTAATCTACGCATCAAAATACGTAAGTACAGTTAAAAATTTTTTCAAAATCGCCGGGTGTCCACAAAACGAAAATTTACTGAAAACTCACTTTCTGTGGTTTCAGGAAATTTTAATGTAACCAAATTATACTGCTTGAATTGGGTGATATAACTGAATAAACTCGTTTTTATAACTCCATTTTCATAAAGTCTAGCTTAATCAAAAGGGTTTGATAACATTTAATGAAAATAGTGCTTACACAGGGTGTCGCCACTGGTTTTAGTAACATTCAGTTGTTATAATTAATTCTTTATAAAAACATTTTCATACATTGTTTATAATATTTACATTTTGGTTCAACTACTGGTAGTTTTGAAAAAGTTATATATTTAAAATATATTTTACTGGTACAAATTAAAAAGGTTTGAACGAAAATAAATTTCTGCTAAATTTTATTTAGTAAAAAGTTATTTTTTTTGTTTTTTAGAAGTCCTAGTCGTGGAAGAAAATCTTATAGAGATGGTGATCGTGACAGAGGTAGACGGGAAGACAGAGATAGAAAGTACAGGTAACTTTGATACTTTAAAACGGGGAGTCCATTGAAAAATTATAACTTACAATCATCAAGAAGTTCCTGTAAAAAGTTGTTGATTATTTCTTTATCAACTTGTTCTTTATTGAAAAATATTGGATTCACGCAGTAACTTATCTTTGCCCTCACTGCACCTGTTTGAAGTTCTCCATTACAAATATAAAAAAGTTGATAAAAAACACTGATTCCTTTCCTCCATTAATGATGACTTTCCTGTTATTTTTATTTGTTTTTTAATGTACATAAAGAAGTTTATGATTGTTGAATAACCTTTATGTATCTTGAAATAATACCAGACAAACCCTGTATATTCATGGGTTTGTTTTTTCAGTGGGTGGTAGTTTAGTTCAATATTTTTTTTGTCTGCTATTGTGTTTAATTCTTGTAGCAGTACTTGCAGTATAGATGTCTATTTGAATTAAAAAACCTTATTATTTTCTCTAATATTTGGGTTAAAAAGTTAGATGAAGTTTGTGATTCGGTCGGATTGGATTATTAAATTTCAGTTTTGTCATTATTCAATAATTGAATAAAAAATCCTAATGCCGAGCGTAATCTTCATAACTTTTAGGTCTCGTAGCCGTTCTCGATCAGACAAACGCTACAGATCTTCAAAATATTCCAGAAGCCGTTCACGTTCGGGAGGCTACAGAGGCAGATCCCATTCGCATAGTCCCATGTCAAGTCGCAAACGTCACCTAGGCACCAGGGACAACCCGAAGGCTTCCAGATGTTTGGGTGTTTTTGGGCTGAGCGTTTATACCACGGAGGATGAACTGTATCACTTGATGTCGAAATATGGACCTGTCGAAAGAGTTCAGGTTGTTATTGATGCAAAGGTGAGTTTGTTTGCCTGGAATCTTTGGATCTGTCACATTTTTTCAATTGAATATTTGAACATTTATTTTAATCTTTTCTTCAGACGGGTCGTTCAAGGGGTTTTTCCTTTGTGTATTTTGAGAGTTCTGAGGATGCTAAAGTTGCAAAGGAACAATGTTCAGGCATGAAGATCAACGGAAAAAGTATCAGAGTAGATTACTCTATAACTGAAAGAGCTCATACCCCAACTCCTGGAATTTATATGGGGAAACCTACTTAGTAAGTACTTTTTTTTATTGAAAATTTTCTATCTCAGTATTTCAGTTAAATAAGACATGAAAATAAAGCATGAATATGTTTGGGATATAAATAATATACTTTCTGAATATATTTATGTGTTTTTTTTATTAAAAGTTGTTGACTTAATAATTACAAATCTTATGCTCATCTAAAAATGCAACTAATGATTTCAAACTACATATAAATAATTTTGCTTAGGTTCTTTTTTATTTATTTCTTCAAAGGTCGAGAACAGTACAGTAAATTTAAAGAAAAAAACTTGTATTTTTATATAAAATCAAGCAATAGACTTAATAAAACAATATTGTTATACTACTTGGAAGGCTGGTTTTTGCTTAACCTAATATCACTTTTATTTTATTGTTATCATAGGAAATATATAAAGAAGCATTGACACTATTTTTTTCCTCATTTGTGTTTTAGTTCCAAAACTACAATGGTCTTTTTCACTACTCACTTGAAAAAGACTTCCTTTTGGTATTTTTGGTAGATAAAATGAGAAGATTAGACGCCATAATGTAAAGTAATAAGCATGGTGAAAGGCTTTCTTGTACACTTGAATGTATCATATAACCTGATTACTTGGACTGTACATATTTTCATGAAAGTTTAGTTCGTTTATTCTAAAAGTTTGTTTTTTTTTTCAGTAAATATTCTGAGAGGCGCAGAGATAGAGAGTGAGTAATACATTATTTATATAAGTTTTCATTAAGTTTGAAGAAGAAGACCTGAGAATAATATAAATTCAATATTGAATTTGATCAGTTTTAATTTTCATTTGATTTTCATATATTTTTTTCAGTATAATTTCTATTTAATGAAGCAAAATAAGTAATACATGCTATTTATTACAAAAAATAAATTTCATTCAACTGCTGTAATCTTTGATTTAAACGTTTATGTATATTATTTAAATTTTTTTCTTTTTCAATTTAAAATGATTTGATTTTTTAGTGATTACTACGGTGGCAGTCGATCCCGCTATAGAGACCGCCGTTCACCATCACCATATTATAGTAGCAGTAGAAGGAGACGCTATTCCAGATCGAGAAGTTATTCCCCACGTAAGTATTGATTGAAGAATTGAATATTTTGTAGATCAGTTGTAGGTGCATTCATTGGTGTTTAATGAAATCTAAAATTATTCTTTTTCCAATGTTTGCCATTGTAAGGGTATTAATTATTTTTTTCAATTCCAAAAGATCTGATCTGAGGTATGAGTACCGTTAAAAATGCTCTGTGGCAAAAATAAGTTGTTATCACTCGTTTTTTGGATTAAGGAATGCAGCTCAAACATGTCAACTTTTGTACATCAAATAACACGGGACCTTAATTTTTGTTTTCAGTACATTGATGATTTTTTTAATATGCTATGAAAATGAAGAAGAGCATCGAAACACATGTCGAGGTGTAAAAATAATGATTGGGTGTTGGGAAAAAACTCCAGTAATATTCATTACTACACCAAAGGTTCCAAACGGTACATCATAAGTTTACAACAGAGATCAAACATATATCTGGTAAAGACAATTACTGTTGCTGATGCTTTATCCAGAGTGTACCATCGATTTTATGAAGAATATTGACTATTCAGAATGGAAGTTGAATCAAAAGAAAGATGACGAGCTGTAGAAATTACTCACTGAAACTGAAGACACATATCTAAAACCCAAGGAATATATACTTCCCTATGGTTGAGATTCCATTTTTGTGCCACTTTATAACAGCTTGTCCGACCAGATGTGCCTGAAGCATTCAGAAGAAAAATATTCATTATAATGCATAGTTTTTCTTATCCCAGAATAAGAGTTACCACTAAATTGATAAGGAATAGATGTGTTTAGTTGAATATGAAGAAAGACATTCAAAATCGAGTTAGTGCTGTATTCAATGCCAAAAATCCAAAATTAGTAAACACCTGGTAAAATTTCTCAATTTTGAAGTTCCATTAAGAATAACATCAGACCAAAGTAGGCAATTTGAATCTTCACTTTTCAAAGAGTTCTCAAAATTGCTGGGTTTGCAGCATATAAGAATGTTAGCTTACCACCCATAGGCTAATGGAATGATTGAGATATTTCATCGCACAGTGAAGGTAAGACTGAAATGCCATGAATCTGAAAAATGGATGGACCTTCTTCCTACTATTTTACTGGGAATCAGGTTTTCAGTAAAGCAGCAATTGCAGTGTTCAAGTGCTGAATTGGTGTATGGAACAACCCTGGGGTTCTCTGTAGAAGTTATAATAGAAAAGACTGTTCCTTCTCCTACTTATTAACAGTTTCTTCACTATCTCACAGAAAACATGATAAAAATGAGAGCAACATCTGAAACTAATTACGATAAACAAAAATTATTCATGCAAAACGAGTTATCAACTTGTTCCCATGTGTTGACACTGTTAAAAAAACCTTCAAACACCTTATAATGGACCATTCAGAGTGACTGTCAGAAACGAAGTTTGTGGAGATCAAAAGGTGTAGTTTTTTAAAAAAACAAAAATATTAGTATTAACTGTTTGAAACTATCTTTTGTTGAAGGATATAAGATAGAGAGAGAGGGAACTGGAGAAAGAACATGTGAAACACAAAGGATTCAGGGAAGCACCCAAAAAATTGTTCATTTTGAGTGACCATCTTCACTGGAGGAGGAGTGCTGTGGTGACCATTCTGCATCTCCTGTATATATGTTCCTATACCTGTCAATACATTTTAGAAAAAAATAGGATGGCATAAGGTTGTCAGAACACTCAGGTTGTTAAAATTGATAATTCAAAAACTAAGATTTTTAATCAAAGTTCTTTGAGTTGTTCAAAGCAAGAATTAATTCCATAAATGGAACAAATAATGGTGGTCCCAACATTTAACCCTGAGGAACTCCTAGTTGAACATAACATTTCTCTGATATATTTCTTTGCCACTCCCATAAACGTTTTTCCCTAGATGAGCTCAACATTTGGGACAAATAATTATGAAATAAATCCAAACTATACTGACATGGTTCACTTCCGGACTACACCAGAGGTTCGATATATGAATTTGGGTAATTTTGTTTCAATCAATCGGCAATGAATGCACCTCCTAGTATTTTATGTGGAGTTATACAAAAAGTTTTGTTTCGAATTAATTCATTATGTTTAATATACTGTTCCAATATGTTAAGAATTTACAACTTTGAAGTATATTGAAATGATTTGGTCTGATTATCATTTTAAATCTTTTTGGAATATTTTTGTTTTAAAAAAATGATTTTTTTTTTAAATTATTTCGTGAAACAATAAGCGACAGTCTATGAAGACAAGTAATAATAGAGACAAAGTATCAGAAAATGGAATAAATAAATAAATAAAAAGTCATTGTACTACAGAATGTTGGAGGGAACCGGAAAATTTACATTTTTGATGCCCTATAATTAACATTTATTTAAAACGTTATACAGTAAAATAGTTTAGTAGGAGTTACCTAGTAACTAATATCACCTATAAAATTGAAAAGTATTTCAAAATTATTTATTACTATTTGAAAAGTGTACATATCTTGTTTCTAATGTTTATTTTTATGATTTAATCATCAATAGTTTCAAAAACTTCTGGGCATAATTTTGTTGAATGATTATTTTACAAAATTAATATTAAAAAAACTTAATTGAAGAGTTTGTAAAATTATTGAATAGTTTTATTGTGTACGTGGAACCTATATTTCAGAATTTAATTTATAACTGCATATTTTGTGAATCCTTTCTAGTACTGTATAAATCTAAAAATTCGCATAATACATCTTTTTGAGATTTATGAATGCAAAAGTGAGACAGGTGTTCAGAGTTGTGTGTCACTTTTCCAACGATCTAGTATGTGAATTCCTAGTTGAAAAAATTTATATTCTCTGCAATTTTGTCTTATTCGTTTTCAACTTGTAGTAATTCAATCTTAATTTTTTCATAATATTACCAAATGCGATACTAAAAATAAGTCAAGTTCATGAAGTAATGTACTGGACACAAATCATCTAACTGAAAATTATTATTTTATTTTTATTTTGTTTTCTTGTATATATTTACATTTTAGTTATTGTTAACCCATTCGTTAATTTATTTTCATTTCAACTAATCAGTTTGGGAAACTGTTTTTGTATTACTCCATATAATAATCAATCTGAGTAAATGATTGCTTTTTTATAATTTACAATTCGCAACTTTATTTTAATTCGTGTTTACAATATGAATTTCAGGTCGTTATTGATCTTCTTGGAGGGACTACGTTTAAATCGAGGAGATCTTTACTTTTAAAGATACCGAGTTTATTCCAGCATTAATCAAATTGCATTTTGATGAAGGCATAAACTCCATAGTTTTTTACGCGTTTTTGTTTGATGTAATTGAACTAGAATCTACCAGTTCCATGAGTGTGTACATTAAAATGATGTTAATTTGAAGTACCTTAGCTTATTATTTTTCGATTTATTAATTAGATGTGACTTTCAAATAAATGTGCAACTGGAAACTAATTTTGTTTTTTGTGTTTTTTTGAAAAGGGTTATCAAGAGGTAGTGGATGAAATTGAAGTTTCTTAAAGAAATTGAGATATTCACACAAGTATAAAACCCCGATCAAACCGTGAAGCTTTATTCATCAATGATTCACGAACGAAAAAAGAAAATCATGAAGATCATCAAGAGAATTGAGAAAATTTTTGCAACTCTCTTGAAGACCACAAAATGTTTTTGTCTGTAGAAGTCGGCTACATTCGACATCTTGAAAAGCACTGAAAAATCAAGAGGCCATTCAAGACTACGCATCAGTCAAGTCTCGAAAGTGATGGGGATTCAATCCCGTAAGAAATAATTTGAAAGTTGAATGATAAAATTGTAGGTATCTTCCACAGAATAGCTTTATCAAGCGGTTGATTAAAGAAACATCTCATGAATCGAAGATTTTAGGTGAGTCTATCTTATGCCATGTGAGTAAGATATGTATGGTTTATAAAACATGTTGTTTAAATGAGTGTTTCATTTTCCTCGACCTTGTTTACTTCTTTGAAAATGATCCTCTTGCAATAATAATTATTTAAAGAATGGTAATAATCTTGAAAGTATTTTTGTGGTGGTGATGGGCTTTGTATTTTAATTTATTGAAGATGAGTTAATTCCCCGTCAAATTACCTTTTAGAGTAAAAGGAACCGATGAAATAATTTTGAAGTGATAGATATATAGCAGCCAGAATCAATTATAGAAATGTAATTTTTTTTTCAATTTAGACTAAACAGTCTTTGAAAAAAGTATGAAAATATTTTAAGAGATTCATTTTTTGAAAGAACGGTTTTGGCTTTCCCCATCTCTATAGAATAACATGTGGGAATCTTCCAAAGAAAGGAGGAAATGAATTATTGTAGATGGGTAGATCATGCAAAGATGTTACTTTCAGACACAAGCTGGAAGAAAAAGCCCTATCGAAACTATTACTTTTATGAAATCAAATTTATTTCTATGGAAGATTCCCACATATTTTTGTATAAAGAGGAAGAAGTAAGAAACCTTTCTTTCTGTAAATAATTAAATTATCAAGTTACAGGGTAGTTGAGATCGGCTAAATAATACTTTCAAGTACAACTACTTGCATGACACCATGATAAATTGTTACGGTTGTCATAAAAATATCACAAAAGGTGTAGATATGATATAAAATATATGATGGAATCGGCCGATAATTGATAAAAATCCATAACTAACGTATTCTAAAAACACTTTTATTGTGTTATTTTCACTATCAAATCACACAATAAAGTGTTAGAATACGTTATATGATATAAAATTCGAAATTATTTTCACAGCTAACCGATTGGATATCTACGAGCATTTCTCTTACTAATAAGTATTATTTAAAAACGGTAATAAGTGTTACACATGCTTTTTATCGTTGACAGCCATGTGCCAGTTTACTAAAAGGTGCTTCAGATTTGATATCAATTTCTCTTGAAGTATGTACTAAGATTGCAAGAAAATATCCAAAGCTCTCTGGGAGAGGCACCTATGCGAAATTAGCTGTTTACATTAGATTTAAATGAATTGCTGATTAGTATATTCATTTGGAAAACCTGTTTCAGGAAGTTTATTATATTTGGATGCCGTTCTCCAAATAGAAATGTTCCTATAAAGTGAAAATTGAGGAGTGTTAACCCATTAGTGCATAAGGTTATACATTTTTTAAAACGCTAGTTTTTTCAGTGAAAATCGTAATTTGGGAGGAAATCAAAGAACTTTTGTAGAAAAAAATTTTCAATAATTTTTCTATTTGAAAAAATACAGTGTTCGATTTATCGAACGTCATGCTCACAGATCAAGATACGTAAATGAATGCAACAAAAATAATATCCATCTGCAGGAAACACTCTTGTGTAGAGCTTGTTCGCATTTCACGTATATGAATTTGCATTTTTTCCACAATCAGCACATTTTTCCTTTTCGATATACTGTGGCAGATGGTTGATTTTCAAACCTGACATCGGCAAGTGGTGCTGGAGTGATTTGCCCTGTTTTTGATGCTTAGCCGTGAGTCAGATTTCTCCTGAATTTCAGCAGAGCAGACGACACTTCATGGGAGGTGTAAATTATCCGGAATAGCAGCCAGGCATTGACAACTGATGCACCAAATAAGTAAGAAAATATTGGCCACCACCATTTTAGCTGCCTCATTCTTGTTCTATAATTCGCTACTAACCCATCCAATTTATCCACTACTCCCACGCCTTTATATAATCTTTATAAATACTTTGGGTTGAGGCATGGATATTTTCGATCTGCTTTCCCTGAAGTAGCAAGTTACACTCTTGAATTCACAAGACTCGAAATTCGAGGCCGCAATGACAACTTCCATTGAAAGACAATTACTTTCTCACTACTTGAAAAGGAATATTCACCTCGTTTTTTCTTATACATGTCTTTCTGTTGCTTTCTGAGAGGGCAATGGGGAAACTTTGTTATATACTTCTTCTGGTGGCTTTTTTTCGTTGCACTCTTGTTCTATGTTGGTCCAAACTACTTTTTTCTTCTTTGAAGTAAAAGGTGCGTTATCCTCCGTTGGTCTATCTGCTTCAACATTCGGAAATAACTTTGCCAAAGGTATGTCATCATCGACTTGAGGTGGTGTAATGTATATATCGCCAATGTCTGTATCTCTATGTTCCAACATTTCAATCAGTTCGGCAAGCGACAATCTGTGACAAAACAGAATTACAATAAATAACCATGGTGTTCGATAAAACAATGTAAAGAGTGATTTCAAGAAACATTAAGATAAGACGGGAGTTATCTGTGATACTAGTTGATGGTACGTAAGTTCATGTAAAGGGATTTACATTACTCTTCACGTATTTGTCATAAATAATATGGATATTGTATAATAACTTACCCGCCGCGGTGAGTTGAGTACAATTCTGTATCCATTGCTAGATAAACAAGCAAAACTAACACGTTTACACTTCTCACCACTCATATGACTGAACCAGCTGTTAATCCTGTATGTCTTAACAACTTTTTCGTAGGAAGTAATTGAAAATATGTACAGACGTTCTCTTAGCCGACGTTAATAGGCATGTTCAATAAAACAAACAATATACACTAATAGGTTAAGGTGAACTTTAATTTGATGGGGGGTATCACAACCCTTTCATAATTTGTTCATATATACTTTCAATATTTACCTTCATATTGGAATAACTTGTTATCAAGTTCAGCTACTGCAAAGACCTTACATTATTAACATACCTATTGGACTTGACCTAGATTTTTTCTTTAAAATATAGTAAAAATTAGATAGTAAGCTCATTTGTTCTGTTAAATTTGAGGTTTTCTTAAAATAAATTTTTTAAGTAATTTTGTATAATGTCATCCGAAAAAGTAACTTTGGCATTTTATGACCATATTTCAAGGCAAGAAGAAATAAAATTTTTCACCAATATCATTTGAAATCAGTGCACATAATGGATTTTTTTCTCAAAAGCTAACGTGAACTGTTTAATGAGGTAGCCATTTATTCAAATAATGTACTTATAAAAAATAATAAAACGTCTTTATTCACATAATATAACAAGCATAAATAATATACAAAAAAATATTGAGGTGAACGGGCGGAGTATCAGCAAAGCAGTTTTTCAACTCTACAATGGAATGCAATAAATAGCTACTTGTCAAAAATATAAAGAAACGTATCTTAACGAGAAAAACACTGTTTTTACTATTCTTTTAGATTACTGGTACATTTGAGGGGGGCATATTTATGGTTGCCGCCAGAATTGGTTGAGATTGAAACTTCCTCACTATGAAAACCCGTATGATAGAGCTTTCTGTTGATTGTACAATATTCAACTGATTCCCACTCGATTTTTCCTCGACGTCAACTTTCATTTTATAGGAGAAATTAGGTTGCAGCAATGGTATCTGAAAGAATATGTGAAAAATAGTTTCTTTTTTTTTAAACATGGTATCTCGTAAATAGTGTAAGATTGGAGAGTCGTTTTTAGAGTTGGATGAATTCAATGAACATACCTCCTTTTCCCCAAAAACTGAATTCAAAAGAAGTTTCAGTGAATGTAATATTATTAACTTTGAGAACTCATTGTTGTCTGAAAATTTGGAGTACATTTATAATATTTCAGATAATAATGAAGCCTTCAATTCTTTTTTTGAGATTATAAAACATAACTTCTCCATACATCTTCCTGATTAAACGTTTTTATTATAAAGTTGATGAGAAAAAATGGGTTGATACTGAAGTAATTTATAGAAAAGCTAAAAGAACACATACAGTTTAATGAAAGAAAAGAAGAAAAAATATTATCAAGGTGTTATATTCAATTCTCCAAACACAATTCGTGCCTCACAAATAAAAACTGCAAAAGAAATATTTCTCTCAAGGTTGATGCTTCTTCTATGGTAGAAGATCAACATACTGTAGCATCCGAGTTCAACAAATTTTTTATAAAGACCCCGCTCAGTTTGGTCAGTCAAATATCAGTTAGTAAAGCTTCACATACTAATTTCAAGGAATTTTTTTTAATGTGTTCACAATGTTCTTGAAACCATTTACTGAAACAATTATTATCCTTATTAGGCAATAAATTGAAAAATAAATCCCCTGGAGCAGATAATATTCCTATATACATTTTGAAAAGAATTCTTCTAACGATAATAAAACCATTAACATATCTGATTAATCTGTCATTTGTAAAAGGTGTCTTTCAGAAAAAAATGAAAATCGAAAAAGTAACTTCTATTTTCAAGAAAAACGACCCGAACTTAATGGAAAATTATCGGCCAGTAACAGTACCGAAAAAGTAACTCCTATTTTCAAGAAAAACAACCCGAACTTAATGGAAAATTATCGTCCAGTAACAGTACCATATGGACTATCAAAGATATTCGAATATGCATTTTTGGACCGACTTACTTCATTTTTGAATTTACACAAAATATTAACTAACACGCAGCATGGCTTCGTGCAGAAAAATCAACTAATACTGCCATTTTTTCACAATGTCATGAGGTAATTAAATATATTGAGGCAGGTGAATGCCCGGCGGCGATATTCTGTGATTTGAGTCAGGCATTCAACTGCGTCAATTACCAAAAACTTTTACTGAAAGGTATGGGCTAAGAGGTGCCTCTCTCAACTGGATATCCTCATTCCTTGAAGGTAGGAGTCAATATGTATCTCTCCTGTGTATGGTCAATAATGAAATACAGAGTATAAATTCTGTGCCTTTAAGCGTAGGTATGGGTGTACCTCAAGGGTCCATTCTGGGTCCAATCCTTTTTATCCTATATGTAAACAATATAGACTGTTGTTTCTGAAGTTCATTATACAGCTTATGCTGACGACATTTCTATGATCATCTCAGCACCAGATGACGAAATATTGAAAAGACAATTTTTTTTATTATTATTTTAATTGGGACACGTTTTATTGAATTGGAGCAAAAAGTTAACTGTAGGTCCGAAGATAAATTAAAAAAAAAACAATCGAAATTCTACTTTTGTTTTTTTTTCTGCAAAGAACTGCAATAAGTTTATGGTGGTTATTAGTAGAACTGTCAATATTTTTTGCAAATATATTGGGTACCATACAATATCTTTTTTTTTTATTCAAATGGACACCTAAATTATCTTTTCCAAATTCATTATCAGCTCTTAGATTGACGTCCAATAACTGTGCGGACAAAGAATCTAGTTAATGTTGGAATCGTTTTCTGAATATTAATAAAAAGTTACCATTCAATGGTTTTTTGGTATACACAACTTTACTCCCATTTTAGTCAATTCTCTTATCTCTTAACATTTACAAGATTCCCATGAAGATTGTAATGATTATTATGATCTGATATTGATAGAGATTAGGTACTAAGTTATTGAAAATACTTTCTCCACACCAGAACAAAATTAGCATGACATGATGATGTCATGTCATGCTGATTTTGTTAGCGAAACGCGTGTATTTTTGTTCTGATATGGGATAAGTGTTTTCAATAGATTCATTTTACGCCAGTGGTTCCAAATTGTACCTATCAAGAAAGTAGTAAATTCTCAAAATTTTTGCTTATTGCTTATTAGGTGAAGAAATCAAGGAACAAAATTGAAATTCAAATGTTTACAGCAACTTATTAAATTATTTTGTTCGCCTTGTAATTTTTGTTGTTATATGTAATTATACGAATCATTACCGTGTTAGGAATTACACGTTAAAAGGTAAGACCTTGTTAGTCTTTAGGTCGCACAAGTTTCTCAACTTCTGAGAGTTGTCGTTCGTATGGGGGCGACAGCTGATTAACGTAAAAACAGATTACCCTCTTATCAATAGTAGGCATAGGCAGAATTTGAAAAAACTTATCAAAATAGATGTATGTAGATCATAATCTTCTGAACGAGCTTCTAAACTCACTGTTATGTTGTTTGGAGTGCAATCATAATTTGATGGTTTTACATGTAATATCATACTGATACCAGTTACTGCCGTATTGGCTTCCATATTTTCCAGTGTAAAAATAACGGTAAACTTTGTTCCCAGTCCAAGTACCTGCAATGAGAACAACCTCGTTAAAATCAAATTCAATAATAATCAGCTTGGATTTGATAATGACGAACATTCATGTAAAACAGGTGTCAACGAATATATTAGACAAGTTATAACTTCTAGTGTAAGTATATAAAAATGAGATGTGGTGTAAGTGATATGAGGAGAGAAGAGTTATTTTTCTGTCATTTCCAGTTTAAATTTTTAATTTTCGTGTTAATGGCGACCATTATTTAATAAGCACTTTCCGAAAATGGGATGTAAATTAATTATTTATACATACAATATCAAAATTTTCAGAAATGTTCAAAGTACATTCCTCTTTGTTAACGACAAATTTCAGCGATTAAAATTTTTTCCTTTATACTTTTTATGACAATGTAGGCGTTTTACCTACTTATAAATGTCCATAGATTTTTTTTCTGAGATTTCAAGAATGGCCGGGACTGTTGCATGTTAGACCCTAAACCCTAATAGATCCCTAAATAAATAGGTCTAACGCAGTATACGGAATCTGTTCAAAAAATAAGGTGAATGTTTAAATTTCGAGGGCTACGTACATTCAATTGATTTTTTTTCTGTTGGTATACTAGTCTCGAACATATGTTCACAGTTTCAGCTGTTAAACATGTTTAGTTTGCTGGTGAAAGGCATAAAAGTCATAAGTGTATTATTTCTGAGAGAGACTACTTTGAGGGGAACAAAATGAAAATTAATGAATACATAAATTCACTTCATTTTTTGAACAGACTGCGAATATAAAACAAGTTCTTAAATTCAATAATAGAGTAGTGTTAGATGTTTGTGTTGTTGATTTTAATGAAATATCCAGTTGAAATAACTAACCTGAGCCGATAATTTAATTTGTTCTTTCTGATTTACAATGTCTGATTGATAAGTATGTTGCTGAAGCAATTCTCTGGCAGCGTTCAACCTCATCCTGATGAGATCTTGCTGGAAAGTTTGATGTATCTCTGAAAAAATATGTATACATAACATTTTAGAAGAATATCGTGTATCTAGGTACTCCCTGTTTATATCGATTTTTTCATGCTTCTACGAGCACTGATTTTTTACTTTCGTTTATTAAAAAACGCATCCTTTCAGCGCTATTCGAATGAAAACGTTTATTTTTTACTGTCTTACAAGTCTCCTGATGTATTTCAAGAGATGCTAGCGTGGAAGCTGCTGATGTCTATGATTTGAAGAAGTTATATCGAACTAGTTTTTGCAAGACTATTAAACCCTACTTGTGAAACTTATTTAAAATGAAAACGAATGTTCTTCACACTTACTGCCTTTTGAATTCATGAAGGAAATACTTTGATTAAAATGGAAATTCAATTGAAGTTTAATTTTTACTAATTGAATAGAACTGGCCGATACTTGATGAAAATCCATATTAAAAAACTAATTAATAGGTACAGCATATACTTGAGAAAGCTATTGTATAGCGAAGCACGTGTCGCTGTTTTTGTAAAACTCTTTATAGTGAAAATCACACAGTAAACTGTATTAATTAGTTTTTTCAATTTTTACATTTCAAAAGAGTATTTTCAGGTTGAATAGAAGTTGTGAAATATGATTATCAGAAAACATTTTGGTGTATTTGTACGTGAAATTTGATGAACAGAATCAAATAAATCTTCCAGTTGGGGTTTACGGCGACGAATGGGCTATGGTGATTTCTCATTTGGATTTCAATATCGTTTGGTAAGGGAGTCATTATCGCCACCATAAACAACCAATGTTTAGGAAGATTTAAGGATTTTTAATAGGTACTGATCTTGTGATGCAGTGTTTGGAACCTTTGGTGTAGTAATGAATATTACTGGAGTTTTTTCCCAACACCAAACTGTTATTTTAATACTTCGACACATGTTTCTATCACCAAGTGATCATCTTTAAGAGAAAGATCAGTTTGATGATCGAAACACGCGTCGATGTGTTAAAATAACGGTTTGGTGTTGGGGAAAAAACTCCAGTAATATTCATAGGTATTGATGATGAGTAATAAAAATCAAAATAAAACTTGAACTTTCTTGTTACAGCAAAACGAAGCAGCATAAAAATGAACTGCATTTTTCGTTTTATTGAATTTTTTTACTAAATTTAGAACAAAAATGAATTATTTGTAAGATTGAATAATAACAAAAACTGGAATAATATTGCCTACCTATACATTTATTTATTCATATGTATACATAGGCAGGCCAAGTAGAAGTATTACAGTGTATTACGATGCAATGTAGTTTCAAAATAGTAAGATATATAGATCAATTAAGAAAAATTCACAAAGTATGAACTAATCTAATTCTTGCACACAACACTAAAAATAATACAACAGCCCAAGCTGAAAATATAAAATAGCTAGGTCAAGGATATGGTTTTTGATATTATATATTGAAGATTTGAAGGTTATTCAAAGATGAGTTGGCTAATCGAAGAGTTTTGAAGATAAACTGTTGTATGAGTAATTAAATCCGTGAATAGAAACATAAAAGGTTTGCACCTGCCTAGTTGAATGATTGGGAAATTTGAGATATTTTTTTCAGGAACACTGTTATCTCGCATTATAAATTCATATACTTTTTTATCGCCGACTAGAATGCGTTGTAACATACCTGCAGTGTGGTCCATTTTGAAAAGAAGCACTCTTTATATAAAACATATTTGTCAACCGATTAGATTTTTTTCTCAATGGCTATAGATATTCGAGAAGCTAATGGAATCCCAAATTTAATGAATTAGTCTTCATTCAATGTCAAAAATTGAAAAATTATTAATACTCAATTGAATTCAGAAGGTTTTGGTTTATCATTATCCAAAATTCCATCGAAATTTGTTTGATTGAGTTATAAGCCATGAAATTCTGATGCAATACCCACTTAACAATTATATGTCACTCCAATATGTTTTTCAAACTTTCGTTTATGATTTTTAATGATGAACAGATTTGAATGATATTTTGGACAGTGATAAATCGAAACCTTTAAAGTAGTCAGAATTTTGATGAAAGATATCAAATGAACTGGTGGGGTAATCGAAACACATATTTTTCAAATTATATTTCTTTATAAAATTTTTAAGACGACCGCGTTTCGACAAACACAGTCCCTGCTTGAATCCAGTGCAGTGGTAAGAATTTTTTTTTTAAAAAATCGCCACACATTTTTTTTTCGATATCCAAAAAAAGACGAACTTGAAACTTCAATCATTTTGCTGAAATATATACTCACCTAAAGCTGCACTTCTTTCTCTTATACTCTGTTCCAGAAATAATTTACTTCGTTTGGGAAGTGGTAAAGGTTTGCTTTGGAATAACGGCACATTTTCTACTGTGTTCAGGTTGAAGTCGGCAGTTCGTTTAAGTATTTTGAATATCACTGTGCCAGCTGCAAAATTCATTTCTATTACACTGTTCAAGACAATAATTATCTTTTATTATTTTTGTTTTTGCCATTAACGAACGTAGAATATGCTTTTAACATCAGTTCGGACTTCCATCGTCTAATATAATATAAATTGATTTGAATACCCTGAAAAATCAATTAAAAAATTAATAAGATTAACCGAAAATAACAATTTTATTAAACAAAAACTGAAATTACAAAGAAATAACATACAAGCAACAACCAAACAAATAAAACATTGAAATATTAATAAAAGCTGAAAAATAAAAATTGAAAAATATTATCAACAAAAAATGAAAAATAAAAAGATTGGAAGTAGTGAAATCGATTCTGAAATATCAGATTAATGAGTACGTCAATGAAAATCATATTA
>WOGN01002509.1:0-16602 GCA_015342105.1 Leptinotarsa texana
GGAGGATCTTCGAAGTATGCAGACGTATGTTTGTACATAGACAAACAAGCACATGATGAAACCCTGTACCGTGCATTCTCTTACACACACACACACACACATACACACACAAAATCTCATATGAAAAAAAATTCTGAACGATCCATACACCAGACACTTCAAGGTCACATCTCGCCTTGACTTGACTGCACCACAAAATAAGCAAATAACACGTCATAGTGGTAGGGGGAGGATTAGAACCGGGAAAAAAATTCTGAACGATCCATACACCACACCCTTCAAGGTCACACCACCTTGACTTCACCAAACAACAACCAATAAAAAACGCAATTAATACGTCATAGTGGTGGGGGGAAGCTTAGAACCGGCTCAAATCTCCTACTGATAACCTTGCCATTATTTACAGTCTATTTTTGACTGTGAAAGCATAAAATCGAAATTTATTTCGTTTAATTTTTAGTACATGAAGGATCCAATTTATCCTATAATTTTATTGAAATTTGCAGTTCTGTTAAATTATTCAGTGATCACCATAAAAACTTGGGTTTGTGTAATTCTAAGATCATGATGGTGGTGGTCTTCATCGATAGTTACTATTCATTAATTTCATGTATTTTGTATGATAGTCATGTTAGCTTAAATAAAAAGCAACAAATTTTAAAGGACGTATTGAAATGAATTGTCTACATTTCTCCATCTAGAGAGCAAAACAAGCAAAATTATATGTTCAGGTATCACGTACTTTTCCCGCAAAAATTAGGGTTAGTCCGATGAGTAAAGGCACATTGACCAACAACTACCATAATTGAAAAAAAATACAGGTTCATATTTGAAAAATTTTGTTGAAAAAAATAACCTAGAAAGAAAACCAACCTCATTTTGTAAATAATTATTGCCACAGTTTTTCTTACTGAAAGTGGTTTGAAAATACTTACTTTTTGAATTCTGGAAAAACTATCCACTGTATTATTGGCTGGATAATGAATGCTATATTCAAAATTAACAACATTAGCATCGAATATGTGAATCCATTGGACTTTTTCAACATGAGAGATACGGGAATCAGGAGCAGTGGTGATATTATGTACATTTGTAAATCTACAGACAAGTACCAGTGCGGCACTAGACACTGAAAATAACCAGAACCATGAAATGAGAGTCATTCAAAATCAGTTTTACGATACCGAAAATAAAAGAGGATATTTAGTGGATAAATAGAGTGTGAGGGTTAATATTTTTCAAAAAATATAAAGAATAACGAATTCCTACAGTAGTTCATCAAACAAACGAAATTTACAAATATAGCTACAGGAACAAACACATTTCTTAAAATACGTGAAAATCAGTAAATCGACTTGATATTTAATTACACAGTGAAGCTGAGCCTACTATCTGGACTACGATGGTAGTATGCACATAACTGGTACCCAATGACAGGAAATCCATGATATATCATAAATGATTGGAATTTGCCACTTCAGTAACTTTCTTGAAAAATAAGTTACATCTTTTCCATATTTCTGATTAACTCGTGAGTTTATAAAATCCCGAAAGCATGTACTTACCAATTCATTCCAGTTCACGTAATTCTGTATGTACAAAATATATGACCACCAATATTTCTTACAAGGAACTAATTCCTGTTCTATAGCAGGATGCCAGTATGGCCCTGAGCCCGTTTTTGGCAAGATGAACAAAACTGATAGATACATCATCAATACTGCTGGCGTAATCCTGAAACAAAATACAAAAATTGGGTTTTTTGAACGACAATTCTCAAGAATGAAAACATGGGATTAACAAGGTCTTATCGCTTGAAGTCTGATTCCCAGCAAGGGTCAGATGATACTCACTGAGCATACATCGTCCCACACATTACATTTGGATTCCAGGACATCGCCTGCTGATGCATATCTTAATGAGAATCTAGAAGTAATTTCGAATTGAGGTGAAAGTAGCCAGGTTCAATTCAATGCCACAAAAAGATAAATGTTTCTAAACCGAATACAATAATGTCAGGTCAGACAATTCCGTTTTCTGCTTCGATAAGTTTGTTGGGGGTTCAAATGGACACCAATATGTTTCGGCACAATCATGTCACTGGAATTACAAAGTCTAATTCTCAAAAGCTTGGAACACTCATCCGAACCAGAAGACTCAGATCAGACCTTTTTTGGAGTATTGTTCTCAGGTATGGAGTTCCGCCTCCAAACATACCCTGAACCTGCTGGATTCCATCCAGAAAAGTGAATCGCTACTTTCGCACAGGCCCCGCCTTAAGAGCGCCTTAAGGAGTTTCTTTCAGTGTTTGTGTTTTATTCATAAAAAAATAACTCGCTAACCAACCATCTACCACTGACTTACAAACTCTTATAATACTTTCAGGATTGGAAAAGTTCAATAAACTCTAATAACGAAAACTGAAACATTATTGAGGAGAAAAAACTTCGACTCACCTCAGATAACGGTGAAGATAAAAATATGGAACTTTCTTTATCTGAGTATGTAATGAAAGCGTTTTTCCTTTGAAGTATTGGTAAGCCACCAGAAATCCACTGATGAAGATAAATGTATCAACACATACATGAGCAGCGTCAAAGTATCCTGAATATATTTTGCTATGAATCTAAAAAAAACATAATTTGGTTAAAACTGAAATAATATCACAACACTGAGCTGTTTCCAGTGACTTCGTTAGCGAGAACTTAAGTTTTTAACTTTTCTCAAATTGTCCTGAACAGTATGTTTATTGTACTTCTTTTCAACAAATGTTTGATGTGACTCTTCAACTTGACATAACTTCAACTTATGAATCGATCGAAATTAATCAAACACTAAGTTTTGGGGGAACCTCACCACAATGGATTAGTGACAAAAGTACAAAAATTTATTTAAGCCATTTTTGAATTCAGCAATCAGTTACACATGTATTATACAGTGCGGACGTAAATAGTCCCTCCTTTCTTATAAAAAAGCCAATGTGTCATCACTCGCCACGAAGAAGGTGCTATCAATTTTTTTTTAAGAGAAAGGGGGTTCTTGTGAACCTTGCCTCGAAAAATATTTCAATTCTCTATATAACAACCTTTACTGTTTTTAATTTGGATAACCAGTTGCGTTATGAATTGGAGACGAGAATTGAAACAGCTAAAAAAATAGTTATCACAGGTTATGCTTGTAATGTGTGAGAGAAAAAATAATAATTACGGTTACAAATCATATTCAGAAGAAAATTGAACCAAAGTCCCAACTGCCTTAACAAGCGAGATGATTCTCAGAGACTACCACAAACATGAAGGGCATTGATTGTACGCAAGATACCTGAAAATAACTCAGGTACACAGTCAGGTAAACCAGTTACCTGCTACAATGACATAAATAGGGCTTCGAACAACATAATGACCAGTACGAACGTAGAGTGGAAGACAGCACACATAGCACTAGTAACGAGACTTGGGGACAAGGGAGATTACGACCTCGTCTTCGAGTCATGTAAGTACAAGAGATTCTTGAGAATGGCTCCAAAGCAGGAGCCGACACGTCGGCATGTAATCATGCTTTCACGGTCTTTTATGTCAACTAGGCATTGATATTATGCATCAAAGGTATTCAATTTTTTCACAATTCCCAATTATTTTTTTGCTTTCATCAACACAATTATTATAAAGTCCATGAATTTTAGTAATTTTGAAGTTAATTTGGATTTCCGAGAAATTGTAATTGATTTTTAAACTTTTTTTTGCTTTTTTGTTTCATCAGCAATACCAGAACACCTATTCCTGATCCAGGAATATAAATATTGCTCTGATGTGGTATTCTATTCCTGGAAAACGTTCATCAAGAAATTTGCAGAAGTCATTCATTGCCAAAGAAAGAAACATAATACTTTCGCTTTTCTATCTTCTTCTATTTTTTTCTTTGAGCGATTCCTGACCAATAATTTTGCCTAGTTTTATATCACCGCCAGTCACTGATCTTTATTCATGTATTCATATACTTATGTTAATGATATGCTACCTCAATACCCATGCAGAGACTTTTTCAGGTTAAGTGGAAGAACAGTTTAGCAGTTATTTGCATAGCTGCGAAAATTGAACTTCGCCTTTTACTGTGTTATATGTAGTTAGAAATTAATATTGTTATTTTTTTGTGTGGTATGTAGTAATGAATACGTTTATTATTATTATTATTATTATTATTATTACATATCAAAATTCTCAGTAAAAAAAATTGCTGGAGTTAGTGTGATCGAAGGTTAATAATAATGATGATCATAATCTTCATTTTCTTTGTGATAATACATGATTGTGAAAAAATGTTATTTTCACATCATGCAGTTCTTGATTTTTAAAGATAGAGTATTGAGTAATCAACACACATACATAAACCTACAATCACATATACATTTAAATACATGTCATGATTATATTAACAAAAGAAAAAATTATAAAAACTCATCCACTTGGTAAAAAAATTCATTGGCAAAAAACTTTTTCAAACGATTTTTGAAAAGTGCTTCAGACTAAGATTCTTTCATTTCAATAGGTAATAATGTATAAAATATGGGTCTCAAAACTGAGTGGAAAATTGTAACATACATTAATTTCACAATGGGGAACTTGTAGTGTATTTTTTGTCTGATATTCATTCACAATATGAATATCTGATCTGGCCTAAACGTTTCGATATTCATAAAGACATTAATAAACGTTTCCAAAAAAAAACATGACTAGACTGAACCATCAACATATTGCTGGATTCAACTGTTTTCAAAGGACGAGCCTAAGTATGTGAGGATGATGACATCTCCCCTCACGAAGACGACATCCATTGATCACCACCAAATCAGTTGACGCCTACCTTGATAATGAAGACATAACCTGATGTTTCAGTGCAAACATACTCACGATCTTCCGAGAATTTTTTTTTTCAATGAATAATGTGTCATCATTCAGTGAAGTCTTACATCACGGTTGTCATTTATGTATTTTGATGTAAAAACTTTCAGAACGGAATGATGGTTCTACCGACAAAAAGTAAATGTATACTTTTTATATAGTTCACCGTTACCTGTAATAGAAACTGCTGATTAATTAAGATTCTTGAACAATAATTAAATTCCTAACCGAATAAAAACGTAATAACTATCGTATCGGTAAACAGACTTCTAGCTAATAATATTCTTAATGGTTATCAGTCTGATATAAGAGCTCTATAAATAATATATGTAGTTTTTGTGACATATTTCATTCAAAAACATCTGACGACGTAAACAATTTCAAATATGCAGAATCTACGATTTTTTTCATTGACGGAATGTAATATCTTTTGAAAGAAACATCTGAACTTTTCTAAGAAAAACCATAGAAAAAGATGAACAGTCCACCAGAGGTAAACAGTGATGAATTTCACACTCGAAATTTTCCATTGAAATCATCTCTTAGTGGACGTTTTGGCAATCGTAATCCAGCATCTTTATAACAAGGAGTTTTATTTTCCTCGTATCATAACTTTGTTACATTATTTTTTTGAGAGTAATACCACAAGACCAAAAAATAGTATTGATAGGTTTCCATTTTTCAAAGAAGACTTTGTTATTTAGCAATACCATGAGAGCAAACAGCATGATAAAACCATTTGTTTTATGGACTCGTAGTTTTATCTATTGTTGGTTGCTCGATTGTTATATTGTTGGAAATAACGAGGTTTGGGTTTTTTAAAAAAGTGAGTATGCTTTAGACCACACGACTGAAGTTTATATATACATATATACATATGTACATTAGGGTGTTTAATTTTTAGGCGATCTCTTTTTTGTCGGTCCTAACTGAAAATCTACCAATCTATGAAAAAAAAAAGAATATTCCCGATAGAAGTTTTTTAAAGGTCAATTAGAGGCATAGCTCATTCAAATCTTCGATTTTCCATATTAGATAACACAGAAACAGTTTTTTTCGGTTTCAACTCGATTTTTCGGTAACAAAATAATATTTAGAAAAAAATAAGTATAAAGCTTTCGTAGGAAATTTAATTTGCTATTAAAAAAGTTCTCTGAGCTAACACTTCCCGATCAAGAGTTTTTGGGCTACTGAGTTATTGAATTGATAATTTTCGAAACTGTATTTTGTATAGATACATTTTGATCTATAATTGCTATGATTAATTTAATCTTTCTCTTGAAGATGAGCACTTGGTGATCGAAATAGGTGTCGAGGTGTTGAAAATAACGGTTTGGTTTTGGGATAAAACTCCGATAATATTCATTACAATACAAGCTTAACAATTTCAAATAATGTACGCGTCGTAAATGATACTGCTGAACGAGGAGTTTAAATGATGGAATAATATAATCGGAGTTTAAATTTAGGAACAGAAATAATGCAAACATTATTGTTACCACTAACTCAGAAATGAAAGAAAAAAAATTCATTTCAGTAATTCTAACAATTTACAGCCGTACATTGAAATTTATTTTGGTTCATTGAATATAAATAAAAATTTTATAACTTCATAGCGTTTATTGTGAATGACATTTACTGTAAGATTAAAAATTTCTAATTTTAAGAACATTTTTTATCAATTAATATTTAACTTTCCAGCTCTATCAATCAAAAACTGTTGATTGGAGTGTGTGTTTCCCTACAAAATTTGCATACTTATTTTCTCTGAAAAAAATTTTAAACCGAAAAATCGAGTTGAAACCGAAAAAAAATCGAATATTCGAATGGGCGAAGCCTCTAATTGACTTTTTTTCAAATGGCAATATATATTTTTTCTATAAATTATCAGACGAAAAGAAAATATCGCCTAAAACCCTAATATACATATATTAATTATCTACCAATATTTAAATTCATTAACGGTTTTCATTGGTATATTAACATTTTTGAATAGATTTTTTATTTTTATTTATCATTTCCATTATTTTCATCATCGGATACATCAGTGAATACCGTGGAGACAGAGACAATATGCAAATGGTATGAGACATAAAATACAATGTTTTAGAATGAAAATTAGAAAGATATCTAGAAAAACTTGCATTGATTGTTGTTACATTTATTCAAAAAATACTTTATTATGACATTTTCAATAAACAGTTTTACAAAAACGCCACACGTGTTTCCCCATACTTCTTCGGAGGTGTTTTTACTACGTTCCATGTCTAGTGGTAGGCTCTTTTTGACTATTATTCATTTATAGTTCTAATTTATCTTGTAGAAATTTTACCAAGATTTGTCCATCTTCGGACGCGAAATGAAAATTAAAATCTCATGCTAAAATTAGTGGCAACGAATGATCGTTTTCTCCTAATTCTTGAGAACATAAATGTGTGCTCGCACCTCTATCTATTGCCCTTACATCAATATAAGAAACGTAACTCTGTCTCTCTCTCTTTAATTCTTCAAGATTTACTTCAACGTTCTGCTCACCAGATCACACTTTTCGTAACGCTCTTGTCACTTATTTACCAGCTTACTCCCCATCAAGCACGCGTAAAGAAGTTTTACTTCAAGAAAATGGACATTTTTATGAAAACATTTTTAGGTCGAGTGGTATTAGTACAGATTATTTCATGAAATATTCTGAGCAGAATAACAAGACATTTCAGCAACAACATTTGTTTGAAAGTACCTATAATGTTTGTACGTAAATGACTAGGCTCGTATTTGTCAACACTAGGCGACTTACTTAACGCGGCTAGATGCGTCACTAATACGTCACATATTCTTTTTGATTTCATTGAAATTCAGAATAATGTATCTATTCAAATTGAAAATGTCTTGTACAAATAGGTTTCCTTTATGATCTTGAGATTCATGGTTATTATACATAAATTGTTGGTATTTAAGGAGGAGTTTGATCATAATATCAAATTGAACCTTCGAATTTCTGAAGGATCCGTATTTATACAGAATTATATTTGAATATTTGTTTCCATTGGTTGAATTTGATTAGAACAGTGACTGTAACTGTGAGAATGATGCGTAACTAGGCCCCGAGAGTCAGGTATGATTCAATAATAATCACACCTAGATGTTAATTACATAGCTGACAGTTTTATCGTTGTTGGGAAGATATGTTTCATCACTGTAGAACTCTGTGTTGGTGGCCTAGCCTTCAATTTTTTTATCAATTCATCGGTTTGAGGAAAATAATCAAATATAATTTTTCAAATTTCCACATGCTTTAAAAACATACAAACTACTTGAAAAGGTGAGTTTATGTATAAGTTTGAAAATTTGCGTATAAAACGAAACTGCAGTAACGTTAGTTACAAATAAAAGTGGTAAAAAACATAGAAATTTTCATTTCTCTGTTATTACTTGAAAAGGAGTTTCGGGATGATTCGTGACAACGTGATTTCAGTGAATTCAAAATGAGCAGGGAGAAGTAGTTGTTATAAATAGACTCTTTTTTCTGATTTCCAGTATCCTATGATATTGGTAGTTTGGTTTTTTTGGAAGTTCCCATTTCACAATACGATTTTTTTTTAGATATAAATGTTAATTATTCACTAGAATTGAAAATATTCCTTCGAATTACATATTGTTGTAAGTAATTTCCACTAAAGCATTTAGCTACATTAGAAATGATGTTAATAAGATATATTTGATTTGATAATTCGATGCGGTCACTTTTTGTTTTTCTATTAAAGAATGGATAATCAAATAAGCTCTTAATGCTGGTCATCATCACGCATTTTATGAAAATAATGAAGAAGTTACTGTTTGTTTTATGAAAACGTCAGCGGAACGAATAACCTTAGTTTATTTATGTTCAATTTAATCCCATCAGTAAGAATTTTTTTTACCCCAGAGGTCGAAGTACTCAAAATTACGAAGTCATAGTAGCTGGTTTCCTTTTCTCATTTATAATATTCAATTAAATGTTGATTTAATTACATTCTTTGTTGCGTCTGGATGAATAATATTGTATTGCAGTGAATCTTCAGAGTAATTTCAATAAATACATACAATTGAACTAACATTATATATTATAAAATAAACGCCGTGCATTAGTCCATTTCATGTTTATCCGAGCTGTAATTTCTCTTACGCTCCGTTCTTAAAAAATAACTTTCACTGACATGTAAGGTGATACAATTTGTACATTGAAAATGTAACAAAAAGGGAAATGAATACAGAAAACAACTTTCGAAGAAGAGGTTGTGTAACGAGAGAAAAATCGAATCAAAATTTTTCAATGTGTCGGTGATAATCACCAACAATAAACCTGGTAGCCTTGGGTTGTGAAGAATTCTAAAGGATTTTATCCACCCATGAAAAAGACGAATTAACAATTGACAGATGACAATAAAAATCTTTTTGGAAAAAAATGTGAAACACCTTCAAAAGAAGAAAGGAAGCAAATAATTTAGGAATGAACTCTTTAGAAAGATGTCTAGATCATGCAAAGGAGTATGTTTCAGACCAACACTGGAAAAAAGCCCTCGCGAAATAACTTATATCATATGAACATTGTATTATGCAAAAAACACTTTTTTCTATTCAGTTTCTACCCCAAACCAGATATTATACTCAGGATTGCTATACAATATATGGAAGAGATAAAATTTCACTCACATGGAAAACTAATGGAAGTGGAAAAATGTCCTGTTGGGATATTTTGTGACCTTAGCAAGGCATTCGACTACATGCATGTACATAACAGCTTGTAAACAAAGATGACTCAATTTGACATTAAAGGGGCAGCAAAGAATTTTTTGGATTTTTTCATTGCTAATCGTGAACAGTATGTGTGCATTGAGTATAAAGAAAAATGGAATAATATCCGCTACAAAATCTAGTTCGATAATTATCAACATTGGTGTACAACTGGGCTCTGAACTGGGCCCGATTTCGTTCATTTTATATGTCATATTTTGATGCATTCGGTAGTGCATTAAAACATGGATTTTTTGTGGTATTTGTAGATGACTCAACTATAGTTACGGATGCCTATGTAAATATTCTCCAGTAAAAATGTTAAAAGGTATTATCTGACATTGATTCTTGGTTCAATAACGAAAAAACTAAACTCATTCACTTTCATTAAACTCAAAGATTATGTTCAAAACCAAATATTCATTTAGGAGACCGAGTTTTTTATTGAAGTGGTCAAACAAAATGTTTAGGAAATTTTATAGATGAATGCCTCCAAAGAACATCGCGAATACATTGTTTCGAAATTGAATTCGACTAGTTATTCATTTCGTAATTGAGATCTGTAATTAACTTTGGTAAACACAAGGAAGATGCATTGAGAACAAGGTAAAATCATTTTTGTACTTATAATTATTTTCATGAGAGTGAGTTGGCTCATCGATTGCTTGATAGCAATAAAATAGTTGAATATACCAAATAAATTCAAAACTAATTTCATACATTTTTCTCCAGAAAGGGTATAACTATATCGGGAATCATATCACTAGATAATATTATGATAATAAACCTCAGATATGTGTGCTACGTAGACATTTATTTGTTATCTATTTTGTAAAGTGTTACTGTGACTATTCCTATACAAATTGTTATTATTATCACTAAATATTAGTCCCCCAATGAATTTGAAACAATTATAAGGGCCATGATAATTTTCAAAGCATATATCAAAAAATTTCGTAGTACTGGATTGTTTATTATATTTCATGTTAAGAGATTCTACTGCTGCCTAGGAACTTCTCATGATAATTCACTGAGGTAAACAACCATCAATTTTAATGAAAACTTGTTTTTAATTTCCTCAGTATAATCTAAAGTGTCCAGTGACCCGTAGAGCAATGCAAATGCTACGTTTTGTTAACAAGTTCCTGTGTTGTTACCTAATAAGGAGAGTTTTAGTGAGCCGAACGACATGCCATCCTACACATCCTAGGTTGAGTGTCAGAGGCGCGTAAGAAGAACGCACTGCTATGGTTTCAAAAGGTAAATGGTACAGTTAAGGAACTTTTATATTTATTACATGATAATAAAAATGTTTATAAAAAAAGGTTTTGACTTTTTACTTCGCCACATTCATTCAAAAAATGTGGGAAACTTCAAAAGACAGGAAGAAAGCAATCAATTTTAAAATGAAGTCTCCACAAAGACGTGCTTTATATAGTAATGTATCCAGATTTGTGTTGAAGAGGCAATAAGCCAAGTGTCTTATTCCGAAACATCGATGTTCGTCGTCGAGGAGGATAATGTTCCATGTAACTGAAATGTACCTCTCTCATATACTACATTGTGTGGCAATATCTATAATGACTGTTAAGTATAAACTGAATAGGAAAAAGTGTTCTTTATATGATTCAATGTTCCTATAAAGGTAATTTTTCCAAAATACTAAATAATATAGTATGAGAAAGAGGGATTTAAACAAATAATCGAATTATTATCATTACGTACTGTCATCGATGACAGTAGATTTAACTCATTCGTAACATAAACCCGTAATTTAATGAATGGATACAGTACTTCATCTTGTAAAGTTATCGAAATAGGTGCTGAAGAGGCAATGAGGTGAAAAGTTTGTTCTATAATTCAATGTTCATATGAAAGTAGTTGTTTCGAGAGGGCTTTTTCTTCAAGTTTGTGTCTGAAAGTTACTCCTTTGCATGATCTACACATCTTTGTGAATATTACCTACCTTATGAAATTGATTGCTTTCTTTCTTTGGAAGTTTCCTTTTTTGCATGAAGATGGAGAAGTAGAAAACCGAAACCTTTTTTCCCAAAAATTATTTTCTGTTAAAATATACCAATTAAAACTTAAATAAAAATGTTATTACTAACATTCCGTCAGTACATTATTACTTTGATATGTGCACCGTTGTCTTGTCTAATACAAATTAAGTGAATTCCACCTTTAGTCACTTATCTAATAGATGTACGAATCATTGCCAAGTATAATTATAAATGAAGGCTTGAATAATACAATAAAGGAGCATGAGTGCTTTTCAATCAAATGATTTCCTGTGCAAAATTGAGAGAAATATAATAGATATGTCCATACCATCTTATGATTAGACATCTTAGTTGATAACTATGTTGAAGTTATTCTATTATATATTTCGGTTTTGAAATGAAGTCTTGATATTTTGAACCTGATGGTAACGAAATTTGGCTACAAGCAAGCAGGTAAATAGGCTGTGGAATATTAGAGCTCCCTTTTCTTCCAGTGAAATATATGAGAATATTTCAGGCAACCCTCCATGGCAATTGATTGAGAATCCTAATGTTCATTTCGAGACATTTTTGAATAATGAAAAATTCAATACTTCAATTTTTAAGTTCCATGTTGATTTCAAATGATAGTTGTTCCTTTTATATGATATTTATATGTAATTTTCAAATACTGTTTCCGTTTCCTTGCTGAGAGCCCAGTAAATCTTTCCCTATATTTGTGAATACCTCTCACCATCACCATACTCAACTAGGAAATTCATCAAGGTGATGAAGTGTTACCGTGCCCTACTGTGATAGAAGGCGTATGTTATTCATTTCAAAGATATATATTACTTCCAGGTTTTCAATTACCTGTTCATGGAACGTACCACCCCCCGTGCAACTTCATATACACATCAATAAATTTTCTTCCTTCATAAACTCGAGTGCAAAACACCATGAACACGCTAACTCTCGAATGTTATCTGATTATCATGCTGGCAAAATCCACAGTTGATCGGGAATAATATGGGTATAGTTAAAATACATTCCTACGTATTTTGTTGTTGCTTGCACGAGATATAGTTGTGTAAAATATTTACACATATCTTTGAGTGAATTCTTGATTCCTTTTATTTTTGTCATATCGGAAAAATCATCCATATACATTATGACCTAGAGAGAACTGGTATTATATGGCATAGAAACTTATTTGGTAAGTCACAATTTTACTGGGAGAATATACGAAGGAAAATTGAGTATTTCAACATTTTGTGCAGATGAATAAGACAAAACGAATTCTTGAAACTAATATCGCATTTAATTTCATAAACTACACCTCACGATTTGATTTCTACAAATTTTATTTGAAAAATATATCATGTTTCCCTACTACAGTAGCTTTATCAAGTGTTATCAAGTGGTTTTTCATCAAGTAACGGCCGAATCAATCAGAAAAATAATATCACATTTGCTTTTGTGCCCATCAGAAATGTACAACTTATAATCATATATATAATTAAATCAATCCGATCATGGATATTATTTAATGATGTAATATCCGTGGTATGAGCAAAATGCATCACGATCATTTGCTATGCATTGTACAACATTTGTTATGGTGACTGCGGATCGTCACTGAAGAATGGGACTACAGACAACAAGAAAAAGATTATCTTCTTGATTGCATCATTAAGTATTCCTTGCAATCTCCGTGAATAATTTCATGATCCTGAAACGATTTGCTGCCTTGTAATACTGAAGACTTCCTGTGTTGGTGGTGGAAAGGAAATGATTCTGTAATGAGGATGCAAATGTCGATATAAATTGTATGTAAGAAAGTGAAGGGTAGGATTTTTTTACAAGACATTTTATTCGTAATCTTCATAAAACGGAATAAAATTTGGAAGATGTTTTATTTTAGATTTCGAAACACTAATAATATAAAAAGAAATTGAAAAATTTATCGGGTAATCAATTGAGGAAAAATTCGGGATGAGATAGGTATTTGGACAAATATAGTTACGTCAACAGACCTGTGGATTCTGTGGTAAACTGAAATATGTTTCACATTATTATATCCAAGAAATATGAAACCCAAATTAATGAAAACATTTTTCCGCTAGATACAAATGAACGGTTTCAGTTTGAGAACTTCATTGTACAATACTACAACTACCGTATATGTAGGTATTTGTAATATTAGTAAGCAAAGAAAACTTTTGCAAGTAATCTATATTCAAATTTTCATAGCACAGTTCTTTCAAGAGTATAGATTTGTTCAACGAGTGAGATCAATTTGAAATCACATCTTAGAATATATCCATATGTCGAGTTCCTCGCCTATAGATTATCGGCTGAAACGATAACTATTCTTATTTGAATGTTTGGTAGTCAACTTAAGAAAATGATATCATAAATAGTGAACTTTAACAAATGGTGCCTCAATAAGGGATTCTGATAACAAAAGTGATATACCAAAAATGTAACTGAACAATTTATCTTCATATTGAAATATTTTCTTCACTACTTGAAGGCCGTCTTCTATTTCGAGGCCGTTCGACTTGTCCATTAGTGTGTCAAGTGTGGTTTGAGCCCCCATGTCTTTCCGAAGGTACATCTGACCAGCGTCAGTGCTACCTCCGCCTTTGTTTCAACTCTTTCTTGGACTTATATTTAGCCCTACTTCATCGGTCCATTCAGGGCCTGCTGCATTATGAGGTTTCATAATAGTGGGAATAACCCCACTCCGAGGGTAACCCCTCGCTACCCCTACCATTGTATATAGCGATTTTCCTCTAAGTCTATGCACCTGCAGTTTTTGTGGTCAACCTCTCTTCTCCTTAACTCTAGAATGATTGATTCTAGGAATATGATATCAAATGGGCTCTCGAAATACAAAATCATCAACTTGTTTTCGTGATCATATTTTGATTATTTTTCCTTGATGCAGAAAAAAGTGGTTTTTGTTGATATACTTGTCCTCAATGCAATGGTATGGTAGCCAGCGTGATGTCCCTAATATGCCTGTCAAGTAGTTTTTCTCAATAGATTTTCCTGCATTAAAATGCAAGGATATTAAAATGGAAATACTTGAGAAATGAGTTTTGCACATATGTGAATGAATAATACAAAAAATACAAAGTCATATAGGCCTGTACCGATTATACATTTTAATATCTATAGTCCGCCCTGACGAAGACATTTGATGTTAATGGACGCCTTGAATTATTTTGACGTGGAAATTATTTCAAAATTGCAATTGATAAACTGCCAAACATTGGCTGGTTCAACAATTTCTTTGATAACGGAAGTGATACAGTTCCTAGGAATATTATCAGTGCAATGTTGTCTATCATTGGTTCTTTTCGCAATGTGATCAGTTATGCATTAAGTTCATCATGTCAGCAAAACCTTTTCATTTGTATTGTTATATTTTTTGTGTTTTTATATCAGCAATTTCAGGAAAATATTTACAGCACATCATCCTCTGGTGTGATCTGATCATTTCTCAAACATTACTTGCTTATTATTCGATTTCACTGAAGATGAATAACAAAAATTGTCCATTAGTGTATCCCTCTCTGAATAAAATGACCATTAACTTCATAAATATGTTGTGCAAGGCAAGGCTCAAAGTTCATCGAATAATTATAAATAAGGTTAAAAAAACACATTTTAATAATTAGAAAATATAATTGCATAAAGTATATCAGTTCTGTTTTTCGCAAGCTAGGATGATATATTGAAGGTAGTGATATTATCTTCCTAAATTGAAATCAGAAATTATGATAAATTAGTGCCATAGTCCCGCCATAGTCTTTGGGATTACCCAGTATACGATGATTCCTTATCAAGTAGAGAAATCAGTGAACGTGAGGTACAGGCTGAGCTTTAAAAACTCTTATAACTGTAAACTCTGGGTAATCTCACCTATGCTAAGATATGATGTAGTGGCTGGTATAACAGTGTTTTTGAGTTATCTTTACTTTTCGCCTTATTTATCTTTCACGATCTGAGAGACACTTGACAGAAATCTTTGGCAGATGTTCTAATAGATTTTTACATCAATAAACCAAATACACTAAATTAATTTTAAACGTAATTATGTTTAACAAGGTAAATTTATTCAACTCAACTTGATCAATATTCAAATGAATAATTAAGAGATTTGGCAATCTCAAGGCTTTCTAGAATATTTTGTTCCAAACTTTTTTGGAAGCTAACCTCCTTGTAAATATGTTATTCTATTCTACTGTCATATAACTTACTTTCTAATTTTGTGATTGATGCTATATCCTTCATGTAATATTATATACTTTCTCAAGGAATACATTTACTGATTTGTGGGAAACCCGATATTCAAATAATTGTTTGGATAAATTGCACAAAGTGCACAGTCGTCTATTCATATGAACGAATGTCATGAATTATTTATAATGAATTATAAAAAATGGCTGCATTTTCCAAAATAAATATAATAAAATATACAGTTCTACTAATAGGGCATATATGCACATATACAAATATGGATTACATGTAGTCAAAACGAAAAAAAAAGTTTACCTATTATGAGATCGCATGCTTCATCCTGTCATGATAGTCACTTATAGATACTATATTACATCCTGCATAACTACTTTCAGTTTAATTCTGAATTCAGTCAATAGCTAGTTTTGATTATTGTTTGGTTCCTATACTAGTCGTACTTTAGTTTTGGGGATTCTATAGCGAGGTTGTATTATATGATTTTCTCCTATAGTGTATTACGCGTGGTTTATTCTGTGATTTGAGAAATTATCCATACGTTTCGACGTTTCGGCTCCTGCTTTGGAGCCATTCTCAAGAATCACTTGTACTTACATGACTCGAGGACGAGGTCGTAATCTCCCTTGTCCCCAAGTCTCGTTACTGGTGCTATGTGTGCTGCGTTCCACTCTACGTTCGAAGTG